>JARVGV010001299.1:13105171-13118752 GCA_031762435.1 Hypsolebias longignatus | reverse complement strand
TCTCAATCAGGTCAACTGGACAGTTTCTTTTTAGTAGAAACGTTTCACCCTCACTCCAGAGGGCTTCATCAGTCAGAGTAGTTCCAGCATAGAGCTTTTAGTTATCTTTCTGCTACTTTTACACAATCATTTTGGTACTTTTACCTGATGTTTTGCTATTTTTAGCTAGCTTTCTGCTACTTCTAGGTGGTGTTCTGCTTCCTTTAGCGTTATCAACTCAGTTTAGCTTGTTTGGCTAATTGAATCATTAAGAAAACGCTCTCTCTCTCTCTTGTTCTCAGACCAACTCGTGTGTTCACTGTAATCATAGATGAATATCGGTGTTTGACTTGTCCTTTCTTTTCACAATCTGTACTTTTGTTAAAAGCGGGGTCGACTCACTTTGACCTGGTTAAAGGTTCCTAGGCTGTAGTCCCAGGCCGGTACCAGACGTGGCAGCACACTGTCCAGGAGACTGATGAACCTGCAGATCCAAGAGGAAACATGAACCATCAGGAATTAAACTGTCTTTCGAGCAGACGTTTAATCTGTCTGAGATCAGCCGGCCTGCCTCTGGATGACGATGGCTCTGCGGTACAGGACGTCAGGCGGGGTGCCCTGCAGCCGGGGGTAACGGACCAGGTTAGAGGACTGAAAAACATCAGCGTTCAGACCCAGGTCCCTTTCACACGAAGACTTGATCTTTAAACCTCGAATCCGGACGTCTATGCCTTCATCTGCAAAAACCAAAGTGAAGGAAAACAGTGTTTAGGATTCATTTAACCTTACTGAACATTAAAACATCTGCTTGACTGTATAGACAACTAACTAACAATAACTACACAATGACACAAACAGCCTCTTTAACCGGTTTATCTTCTTGTGATGAAGGTTTTAATCTCAGAGCTGGTGTTTTTTAAAAAAAAGCTGACCTCTACATTCTTCAATTCTGATTTCAATAACAGGCAGGTGAGACGTCATGTCCTCCAGGACGCACACCTCTCCAATCAGATTGCTAACAGATAAACAGAAACAACAAGAGGTTAATTACACAGAGCATGGAGTTTTCTGGTTTTACATGAAGGAAACCATGAGGAGGTTAACAAGATTTAGTGTAGATTGCATCTATTTTGGGGAAGTTGGTGTTAATATTACTGAATGGGGCTCACTCGTCTATGGTGACGTCACTCAGCTTCTTCAGATTGTCTCCTTCTCCCCCATAAACTGTGATTCTCTTCGGCATGTAGTTGTCGTCCGTCGAGTCCACGGTCAAAATCAGCTTACTGATGGAGACAAACAGGTGCGTTACGAACCATAAAACCTTATCCAGAGCAAACAAAACAATGATAAAGGTTCAGGTTCAGGTTTGGTTGTCTCTGGTTTGATGGGGGGAGGGGTGTGATTTCTGAAAACCTTTCCAGTTGCTTCTCTGCTCTGCTCCTGACGCATGCTGCTTTATCACAGCAACCAGCCTTTATGCAAACCAGGCTTTGTTTTGTGTTTCGATGCTTCAGTTGAGGGTAAAGCACTAAAAATGCAAAGTAACTCGTAAGAAACCAGAAGCAAAGTGGTCAAAGAGCGCCGGCAGTTATTGAACAGGATGAATCTTGGCTGCAGATGATGAAAAGCAAGGAGAGGAACACAGAAAGGCCATTCTCACAATAAATAATAAAAATAAAACAGCTGAGGAAATAAGTGAGCGCTCCAAATCTGTAACCAAGCTTAAGGATTAAATTAGGTTTAACGATTAAACTCAGCAAAAACAATGTCTGTAGATTATCTGGGTGAGCAGAGGGTAGTATTCTCCCAAAACAGACGGATTATGTTTATTGACCCAATCGCTCAATTACTTAATACGCTTTAAAAAAAAAAAAAAAAAGTATAACAATAAAACCTCCATCATGTTCAGCATTTCTTACATATCATCCACTGTATTTTAAACTAAGATCAAGCTGTGAAGAGAAATGCTGCCATTTTAGTCGACATGTAGTTGTAGTTACAGAGAAACAGCATTTTTAAAGTTTAGGGTTCAAAATTGAAATTTTTGCAATATGTTTAATCATTTAGGTTAATTTTTTAGTTATAATATAGTGTATAAATTACTTTGTTGTATTTTTGTTGTTTAATTCTGAGGCCAGGTAAAGACTGTAGGAACCTCTAAATATGTGAGCAAGTCGGACCAGCATGCAATGGGGCGAGTTGATGTTTTTTTCTACCAGAGAAGAAGCAGAAAGAAGGACAAATGTTTGTTTGTTGCTTTGACACAATGAAATAAATCAACTATCAAAGGAAAAACATCTGGTTTGGAAAATGGACTTCCTTTTTTTTTTTTTGCCGGCATTAGTGGCTACGGCCGGGCGATATGGATCAAAATTAATATCTCGATATTTTAAGATAAATGGCGATACAAGATATATATCTCGATATTTCTTTTATTTCTATAAAGTAATAACAAAAATATATTTCTGAGCCAAAGCTCTGTCTCACTTGTCACATAGCTTAACAAAGTTGTAACGGTACAAAATAAATGTCTAAAAAAAAATTATTTTCCCTGCTTAAGTTAAAACCAAAAACACAGCTGTGCACTTGAAATTGAAACAGAAAACATAGAGATCAAACAAAATGAAAGGCTGACTGGCTCTTTAAAGAGTCTGATTCTAATAACCTTTACTAACCTTTATTAACAAAGCTGTAGGAAAACCCACATTGTTGTGTAGTTGGCTTCTTTACTGAGCTCAGTTCTGTTTGGTTACGGCTCGTTTCTTTCTGAATTTCATAGTTCCTACTGTCTTGAATGCACCGTGGCTATTCCGACGCTAGAGAACGCACCGCTCTGTGTAAAGTGCAGAGCTGCGTGTGTCTTGGGTTGTTTTCTCCTTCGACATGGATGGAGCTTTGCTATTCAAGCATTTTTGCGCTTTACTGGTTTACTGCTGTGTTTAAATACCCGAAGAAACACAGAAAATATATCACTCTAAACTGGCTGTTTATCTCTGTGCTTTTAATCTGTAAAGTTCACTGAGGTACAGCCATTTTTGTGTTGGCTAAGGTTGATTAGTTGTAGCAGTCATCTTGAACTGGATTTACTCCAGAAGGTAATCAGTTGTATCCAAAGATTACTTTCCAAGACAACCTGGTAACAAGTGTGCATACACAGACACGGGGAAAAATATCATTGCCTGCCTTCTCTTTTTGGCTGCAGGTGATAGAAAGAGCATACTTAAACTCTGTTACAGCATATTTAAGGTCTATTTTTCAGTAAAATGAGTTTAACTCTCCCTGGATTTTGATGCAACTTTTGAAATATGTGAAAATATTCCTCCTAAGGCTCAAACTCTTACTTGACCACAGTGCCTATCCTCATGTGCAGCCGGATCCAGTGCTGTCCCTGCATGCCATCGCTTTCCCAGTATGTCTCAGTGTCCCCGTCTGTGAGACAGCTTGTCCCACCGCTGGGGTCCTCCTGTAAGCAAACACCAGGTCAGTCTGATCTGTGCAAATAACTTACAACCATGTTGTTGCCCGGCTAGCTCAGTCAGTAGAGAATGAGATGCTTAATCTCAGGGTCGTGGGTTCGAGCCCCACGTTGGGCACCAAAATGTAGAGGACCATTTTAAAATGAGATTCAAACATCTAAATGTGGCTCACTGAGCATGAAGACACGTCGATGCTGGTCACACACTGTTTCACACTCCCCAGGTTCTCGTCCTCTCTTCCTATGTGGTCATAAAAGTAGTGCACCAGGTCCTCGTCACATTCATACGTCCACGTGGGAGGGACATACCTATAATATTAGAAGCTAGATAAGCAAAACATTCTCTGACTTCCTAAAAGTCATCACATGAGCATGTTTACCTCAGCTTTTGGACAGCGGTGGCGTCACAGTCTGAGATTTGGGGCTTGGAGCCGATGTAGAGTGCATTTTCCGCATCCACCACCTCCTCCCACCTGCTGCAGGGTTTGTGGTCATAGCCGAAGAGCTGCTGCTGTCTGCTGACTGCCTCTGGTGACTCCACGGGAACTAACCTGTCACCGCCCTCTGTGTGTTTGCACACCAGGATCCAGCCTTCTTCCAGCTCCTGACCAGGACGATGCTCCTCCAGCTGCTCCTGGGGACAGAAATGGACATTGTTCACCATCTTCACCTGACAGCAGGGATAGCACGCTATTTGCACTCTTATGTATAAAATGTACATTAAATAAAATCAAAAAAGGTTAACTCATGTCATCTGGACAAATTTCTTTTAGAGAGAAACTTTTCGTCTTTCATCCGGAAGACTTCATCAGTGCAGTCTGCCAACCCAAATCTGTCCTGTAAATAGCTCTCATTGATGTGTTTTAAGGCAGCCGCCCGTTGAATCCCCAGATACAGGTTTTATTTAACACATACAAAACGGGACCATCCGACCGTCCTAAACAATCATCGCAGACTGATGAAGTCTTTTGGATGAAAGACAAAACGTTTCTCCCTAAAAGAAACGTCCAGATTAGGGGTGCACCGATTGCAGGTTTTTGGCCGATCACAGATTTTTACAAAGTCTGACTTGCCGATTCCGATTTTGGCCGATACCAATTTAGTTTTATAAGCAGCACTGATAGATGTTGTAAGGTCACAGTGCGCCTTCAAATTTCAATCTTATTTTGTTGAAAAACAGACCCTTGAAGAATATTCTAGAAACAAAACAAACTTGTTTTAACTGGTCACAAGGTAGTGCTCTGAAATATAAATGAAGTTTAGACAATTGTTGTTAAAACGAAATCTGTAAAATCGGTTTCTCATGCAAGCATTGGCCAATTTCCCAAAATTAAGGAAATCGGCGCCGATTTATCGGTGCACCCCTAATTCCTATGGTTTTTGTATATACGCTTTACTGCCCAAATGAAAACAAACGGCCGTAATCCTTTTGAAATAGAATAGGATGCCAAACTGATTTAGCCTAATTAACAAAATTAGACAAGATCATCAACTTACGGAACGGTTGGTAGATTTTAGTGCTGAATGCAGCTTATGTTAGGTGGACTCACTCTGTGGGGTTTTTTGGAGACAGCAGATCTTGCCACTGGATTCTGTAACCCAACTAAAACACAGGGTGTTTGAGGTTTGAGTAGAGGAACTAAAATAGTTTCCACATCCCATAGAAGTGGACAAATATGATACAGTGTTTAGAGATGATGTTAGCACATTTAACCTGAGGTAGAATGCATGGAAGAATAAAATAATGGATGGATGGACATGTACAATTGCTTAACTTTTGGACTTAACCTAATTCAAAGATGGCCACTACAGCCAGCTGACCTTAAAACACAACTGTTATAATCCACCCAATTTTACAGCTATTAAGCTAAACTATGGTGTGGTAGTATCTGATACTTAAAGCACAAATCCTGTGAGATGTTGCAGATTCACAAGACGGAGCACACTGTTATTTTTAAGGTTTTACTAAATTAACATTTTCTTTCTCAACATAAGAATCTTAGTCTAAAAGTCTGGAATGATTGTCACTAATACACTTTATGAGTCACACTTTATGAAAATGATCTTTAGCAACAATAACTTGAAATTATCATTTTTTGGATGACCTGATTGTACACATCATCAAGGAGTTTGAACCTACTTTCTTGTTTGTTTTCTTTTTATTGAAGTCAGATTTATTTATTGAAATATTCATATATCTTCTTCTAATATACCACTATTTTGTTTCAACCTCTTCTTACAGGAAACAAAATCCTGAACAAAATGGGTTTGAGCCTGTTGGGGGCAACACTTGCTGGAGGTGTGTACAAAGCTCCTGTTCCCAGCCAGGCCACCAAAGACACCTACCACTTCCGTCACCTCCTACACCGCTTTGCTAGACACGTAACTGTGGGTGAAGAACTCAGCAAACATGAAGAGGAACATCTCAAGAAGCTGGGCACCGACTGCGCCACCTTCTTGAACATGAAAGCTCACGACTGCTGCTCCTATAATCAGGTGGTGGCCACGCTTACCGATGTCTTAAAGAGGACAGGCCTGCCACAGGTGAGCACACGATATGAAATATACACCATTACAAACCAAATAAAAATTTTAACAAAAGTTGAGGGGTTGTATAAATGTAAATATGGTATAAACAGAATGCATTGATTTGCAAATCTCAAACTATTCACATTAGAACATACAAACATAAAAAATATTTAAACTAAGAAATGTTACAATTAAAAACACAGTAGTCCCTCGTTTATCACGAGTGTTGGGGACCACGCCCACCCACGATAAGTGGAAAAACCATGAAGTAGGAATACAGTAGACCAAGTTCAAGTAAACTTTGTCATTACCATCTAATGTGGTACATGAGATGGAACAAAATTATGTACACAAGTTGTAGTTTATTTTAGTATTTGCATACAGGTATATTAAGGCATTTTAAAACCTTCCCACACTCTGCAATGTTCTAAACTCTTAAACCTACATCATTTTAACAACATACAGTACAAAGCACTGCAGAACAGGGGCAGCTCGGTTCGTTTCGGGTCGACTCTGTTCCGTTTCTGCAGACGTACCCTGCAGCAACCCTCAATCGATCATTGTTCTAAAATCTTAATCCTACTAATTTTAACAACATACTTATACTAAATTTTACTTACCAGTGTGTCCCCACTTGGAGGTCCTCATTGGCCAGTTGAAAGAAGTAAAAGAAAGTCTTGTTTAGCTCCCGATGGATCACCGGATCATCGGCCGTGCGCATTACGGTCAGGGCTCGTTGTGGGCCGGTTGAAAGGGATGTAAAAGTCGTAATGGGCTCCTGATGGATCACTGGACCTTCGGCCATGCACGGTTGCTCAGAGGTGAACATGGGTGGGCTACCAGCTCTCAAGATTCACAGATGTGTCTGGAAGTCTGGTTCAGCGCTGATCGGATCAAAAACTTTACTGTACCTCAGTTTTGTTTTTTGTTTTTTTTTTCAGCAGAGTGAAATGGGGCTTCTAGGTGGGGCCCTGTTGCCTTCTGGGAAATGTGGTCAGTATGAGCAGGAATACAGTGAAGGCTTACAGAGGGAAAACTACAAAATGGTGGCACCTGTCTGAATTTTTTTTTTTGTTTGTTTTTTTTTTTGTTAACTCATTCATTCAAATGGATATGTTTTGAGCAGAGAAAAATTCAAAACATATGGGATAGTGGACTTCCAGGACCAGGACTGGGCACTCCTGTTTTTGAATATCCCATCATCATTAGTTCATAATATCAAAAGTTTTCAAGGATCAACAAAAAAATCTGAGCTCAAAGAACAAGAAAGAAAGGCTATAATGGATACTGTGATCTTCAGACCCTCAGGCAGCTTTGCATTATAATCACTGCACTGCATGGGCTCAGTGCATTAAAAAGAGAGGAACCATCTGGCCTCTTATCGGTGCACAGTTCAAAAACCTGCCTCTCTGATGTTATGGGGTGCATTAGTTTGGGCAGCTTACATATCTATACAGTAAGGCACCATCAGTGCTCGGTGGTAAACATGACCTTGTCCCAACTTTTTTGAAATGTGTTGCTGGCATCAAACTCATTAAACTTTTGACATGCAGTTATTTTAATCACCAAAAGCTGATTCAAATTCTTATGTTCAGTACTTCATATGTTTACTGTGTTCCATTGTGAATCGAACATGGGCTTATGAGATTTGCTAATCACTGCATTTTGTTTTTTAATTTAAAATTTACACAACACCAAACCGTTTTGGAGTTGGAGTTGTAAAAAGATTTCAGGAACTACATAAAGCGGTGGTGGCTGACTCTATTTGAACTTGTGAACCACAATCCTTATTTTTAATTTTCATTACCAAGGTGAGCGACTCGTGCCCAATCACAAGTCCCAAAGACCACCTACTTCTCAGTGTGGGGGCCGAGGTATATAAGGTTTGTCCAGATCCGGATGCTCTTCTGCCCCACCTCATCAAGGACAACCCACTGCTGCCAGTTGTCTACAACCACCAAATCAAGATTGATGTTAACACAGGAGGTTAGGACTTTATATATAAATAAATACCACATGTGAATAATTAATGTCATAATTCACGTGTAGTGTACTGTATACATATCAGGGACTTCATTTGTTATATGTTAACACACAGATATGACTAACTTGATGGTATGTGTGTCTGACAGGTGGGGAGGAGTGGATCAGTACCGGTCTCTATCTCTCTCCTGGCATGAAGACCTACATTTCCATACCTGCAGAGATTCTCAACAAAGGATGGCAGGTACTTTACAGATGAGGATTTTCTCTGTTGGTTTTTGATAATTTTGTGCTCCTATGCAAATCCATGTACCCACTCCCATTTCAACTCGGGCCACAGTACAGCTGACACCAGGTACACTTGCTTACCAAACTTTATTTTTTGCAGATAACTTGTTGGTGTCAGTGATTTCAGGAACAGAGCTCAGTTTTGTTTGTTTGGTTGCTCACTTTTTTTAAATTTTTTTTAATCCTTTTGAGTCGTCTAAATTGAAGGTTACTGGTAAAACATACTGAGAGGAGAGAAGAAAAGTTAATTCCGTCATCTCACTTTTGTTTATTTTCTTTGCATTTTTGTGGAGTATAAAGGAAAACGGTTGTAGAGCCCAACCGATATGGAAATTTTGGCTATCGCTGATACTGATTTTGTGGGGTTTAACTGCAGATAACCAATATAATGACTGAAATTTTTTTAGCTTTGTCCACCCCCAACACTTACTAACACTAATAATTTACCTTTACATTAAATTTATTGTTCTGGATAACGTTTTACAAGGCAATGGCCTATGCTAGGTTATCTAAACATTAGCTTGTTATCTTTGGAGGCACGTAACTAATGACAAGTGGGTTGGAGGATTGAAGAGCATTTTTTATTGTTGATTTGTTTTACAGTTCAGTTACAATAAACTTACCAGGCTCTGTTCAGCAAAATATGCTACACAGTATTGCTCCATGCTTCAGCTGTGCTGAAAGTGAAAGTCAAACTTAAGTGAACAGCTATGGCTCGAAAAATTCTGCAGCAGGAATGTAGTGTTTTATCCACTCGTCGAAAAGTGTCCGTAAACTTTCTCTCATTTGGGTCATAAATTCTGATCTGCTCAAGATAATTTAGCAAAACTTGATAAACATTTGTACTACTATTAGACAACATGTTGCATTATTTGTTTCAGCATGATATTGTCTGTGTACTACTTGTGTGTATTAGGTATTGCTGCTGCCTGTCTGTCTCATTAGAGCAGCGTATCAGTGGCATATTCCTTTGAGTTCTTGGCATGTGTACCCTGTAAATCTGACATTGTTCATGATGCTTTGTAGTTGCTGCCGAGTACAGATTGCATTGTTTGAACATATGTAACAATGTCTGTGCCACATTTTTTCAGACCTGTTTGCATACTGTTTAAATATTGCGTAATGTATACTTGCATAATATCATCATTTTCCATTTATCCTTCATTAAACGTAGAGGAAATTGATGTGCAAGTAGCAACTAACGGAAAGAAACCCTAGAAGATTGCGAGTGGGACCAGATAAGCTTAGAGAAGACTGACATTCAGACACTGCCACTCATCATAGAACTGTCACAAAAATATTGCAGCAAATGCCACAAATTCATTAATTAATTCATTCATTCAACCTTTTATTTAATGTAGTCTACGACATGCTTAGGTTGTAGTACATTGTGTAACTGTAACCCCCTTTGCCCAATACCCATACAGTACATGTAATGAACACATTATGAATGTTAATTGTACCTCATGTTTGTCAGAAAAATCTTAACTTTTTACACCATGTATTTAATTCGTTCACATTTTGACCCACATAAAAGGAATTTCCATAAACATCAGCCTGAAACTTTGTGACAGAACCACAAGGATCAAAACAGGACCAAAAGATTTTACTTGGTTTACAGAACAGCTGAAATTTAAAGTTATACTGCAAAGTGCCCATATGCAGATTCAAAAAGGAAGTTTGTCCTTTAGGACCACTTATCATTTGGACATTTAGGAATGCTATAAACCTCATTTTAAAAACTATTGTATTTTGTTCTCAGGTCCAGATTGGCTGTCAAACAGATCGACTGCACTCTGAAGAGCTGAAGAGGCCTCCAAGTGTTCATGTGCGGTTTCCTGTGACCTCAGATATGATCCAGGTGTGGAACTTGTGGGGAGGACTCCTCTACCTGGTGGCTCCACCCAACACACAGGTGCAAGGGGTCAACGCTACAGTGCAGATGGCCGTTCCTGCACCCTATTATAAATCAGGTGTGTTAAGAGTGTATGTGGGTCTTCGCAGGCTGTACGTTTTATTCTAGGATTTAATAATAATAATAATCATTTTATTTAAGAAGTGCCTTTCAGGATACCCAAGTACACTTCACAGCAAGAAACATATCAGAGGGATTGTGTAAAAGCATACAACAAGCACAGTGCAAAGATCAACAGGAATAAATTGAAATATAAAATACTTTGTACATAAAGAACATAAAATACAAAATAATATAAAATACATTTAGTAAAGTTAAGGATAAGTGAGTCTAATGTGTTTTCAGAGTACTGTAGTTGAATAGAGAAAGAGAGGTGGTGTTTCGTAGGTCTGGCGGTAGAGAGTTCCAGAGGTGAGGGGCAGAGCAGGTGAAGCCCCTGCTTCCTCTGGTGAAGAGCTGGGCAGAGGGTACATGGAGGTGTAGCGAAGAGGAGGATCTGAGAGAGTGGGAGGGGATGGAGATTTGTAGGAGGTCAGATGGGTAAGGAGGGGCGAGGTTGTGGGTAGCTTTGAATGAAGAATTTTGAAGACAATTTAGAGAACTAATAGTAAGAAAATGTTATCTCTTTATCTAGAGCTAGTATTTTCTTTTTTCAATAAACTAACAATGATATTTACTAAAACAACTAAAGAATGAGCATTTTTGTTGTTAATCTAAAACACACTTTGTCCTAAAACTGTCCATAGTACGTTTGGTCACATCTGTAATCTGTTCAGATATGAACTGACATCCTGTGGACAATTTCAGCACTTTAAAAATAATGTATGAAATTTATATATATAAAAAAAAAAAAAAAGATGTTTATTAATTATCTTAATAGTAACAGAGGACAGGTTCAGGAAAGCAAAAACAAAGGTTTGTGTTAAAAAAAATAAAAATTATATGATGTACATATGTTTCCATAGAGGGGCAGCACGGTGGCACAACTGGTAGAGCTGCTGCCTCTCAGCGAGCAGGTCCCTGGTTACTTCAAATCCCAGTCCGGGGGCCTTTCTGGGTGGAGTTTGCATGTTCTCTCCGTGCATGCGTGGGTTTTCTCCAGGTACCCCAGTTTCCTCCCACAGACCAAAAAAAAAAACAACAACAAAAAAACATGCATCTTAGGCTGATTGTTGACTCTAAAGTGTCCTTAGGTGTGAGGGAGAGAATGGTTCTTTGTCTCTGAGTCATGTTGGTGGTTGTTGTTTCAAACAATTAAAAAAACATTTGTGCAATTGTTGTCGCTTTATCTGTTTCTGCTCCCAGGTGTGACAACTGCAGCTGAGTGGTCGCTGCTGCGCACGGCTCCCTCACCCTGGGCAGAGCTGGAGTTCGACAACATCATCTTCACCGTACCGTCGGATGCTGTCAGAAACCTGGAGCGTCCCGATCAGGTGGCGGCCCTGTGGAGCGACATCATGAAAGCCATTGCTGACCTGGCTGCCATACCACACAAATTTCCTCGCAAAGAGCGCTTTGTGGCAGAGGTGCAGATTTCACATGGTAGGCTTTCTGGTTTTCACACAGCAGTGCCTATACTGGTTTTAATTTCCTCATCCTGGTGAGAATCCACACCCCTCTGCAAAAACAACCAAACAAAAAAACCTTTTTTATAATTTTTTTTCTGTTCAGGTTGGATGCATGCAGGTTATCCCATCATGGCCCATAAGTCCTGTGCTTCTGAGGTGCTTAACGTTGAAAGTGCAAAAACCAATGGCATGTGGGGTCCCATCCATGAGCTCGGACACAACCAGCAAAGAGGCTGCTGGGAGTTCCCGTCCCACACTACGGAGTGCACGTGCAACCTGTGGTCAGTGTATGTGCATGAGGAGGTGCTGGGGATCAACAGAGCAAAGGTAAACTGGCAACCAGAAGTTAAGGTCAAGTGTATTTACTCGCATCAAATTCAAATGACTGCTCTTCTTGTTTGGACTCCATTATTGTGATAATATGTAACTTTTGGTGGAATTACAGTGTCACAATCCCTCTGTTTCCTGATGCAGGCTCATCCAGCTATGAGTGTGGAAGAAAGAAACACTCGGGCAAAGGACTATGTGAATGGGGGCAGGCAACTCGGCAGCTGGAGCATGTGGGTGGCCCTGGAGACTTACATGCAGGTAAGAGATTCATGCTTTGTTGAGAAACCAAAAATCACAAACGGAACAATCTTTCACATTCATAAATCTAGTAAAAAAAAAAAAAAAAAAAGTTGGTTTGGGAATTCTAATTTACCAACAACTATAATTTACTGTTTGTATATTTTATTTTTGTTCATTTATTTCACTCTGTTCACACAGCTCCAAGAAAAGTTTGGTTGGGATGCCTTTAAGAAGGTGTTTGCTGCCTACCACAACATGAGCAACTTTCCCAATGACAACAACGGAAAGATGAACCTGTACGCTGAGACCTTCTCTCAAACTGTGGGCATGAATCTGACCAGATTCTTCAAAGCCTGGGGATGGCCCATCGAATCAGCCACTGAGGAGAAACTGTCCAGTCTGCCTCCCTGGTCTGATCATCCCATGGCCCAGTATGACTGACCGTCAGGCGGCTCTGGATTAGGGAGCACCAGGATACAGTTGTTACATAGACCAGTTTAAATAGATGAGCTATATACTGTATATATTCTGGGAAATTCAGTTAATGGCTTCTGTTCTTTTGTTGGTTGTTTCTGCATTTTTCTTTGGAACGAAACATAAATTATGAATGCAAAATATTTTGAAGTGGGAAGTCTTTCTAGATTTAGATTACGGTATTTGTTTAAAACTTTGCCATATGGAATCAACTTCGTCTGTTAGGGAATTAAATCATGAACCACGAACAGATTTTCATGAAACCCTCAGAAAGTTATATTGTTGGATGTGCATCTACAACTGGTCAACTTCTGGAGTCAACCTAGTTTAAGGTCGCCGCCAAAGGTGGTAGACATCTGAAACCAAAAGATACTGAGCTAAAATTTGAGCTAAAAATTGGTGTAGCAGTAGCTGGCAGATCATACAAGACTGCACAAAGCATTGCATGAGATTGCACATAATGTTAGTTTCATTAAAAGTTTTACACAGAATGACTGGCAATGACTCTTAATTGATGCTGAAGTTTGGTGTTTAGTTAACCCCTGACTGGTGTCAGCCCGACCCGGGGGACTAAGATTTGCTTATAGAGCCTTGTAGATTCTGTTAAAATAAGATAAGAGAACTTTATTGCTCTCATAAGAAACTGTTGTGCCAGAGTTTCAATACAAAGGAACATACATAAGGAATCACCCAAGATTATAAAATAAAAATGTGTGTGCATATATATATATATATATATATATATATATATATATATATATATATATATATATACACACACAAAAATATAAACACACACA
>JARVGV010001299.1:13084734-13094985 GCA_031762435.1 Hypsolebias longignatus | reverse complement strand
AGGGGACTCAACACACATCCTTGAGGAGAGCCAGTGCTGAGGGTTATGGTGGAGGAGGAGAAGTTGTGGATCCTCACAGACTGAGGTCTCTTTTTGTGAAGAAGTCTAGGACCCAGTTGCAAATGGAGGGGCCCAGTCCTAGTGTGAGTAGTTTGTCCATCAGGGTTTTGAGGATCATGGTGTTGAAGGCAGACGTGAAGTCCACAAAGAGCATACGGACGTAGGAGTCCTTCTGTTCCAGGTGTGTGAGAGCAGCGTGGACCACAGAGGAGATGGCATCCTCTGTTGATCGGTTCTCAAAATATGCATACTGATGAATGTCCTCGTTGATGTTGATGGTTGTTTTGATGTGGGTCATGACCAGTTTTTCAAAGCATTTTTAGCGACTATTGGGGTGAGGGTCACTGGCCGATAGTGATTCAAACCAGTCAGTGTAGAGCTTTTTGGGACTGGGATGATGGTGGCAGTCTTCAGGCAGATGGGAACTGTAAGTGAGGAGTTAAAGATGTTGGCCAGCACCTCGCAGAGCTGCTCAGCACATTCTTTCAACATCTGGGCCGGTTGCTTTGTGAGGGTTGATCCTTCTGAAGGTACTCCATACTCCTGCTGAGGTCAGGCTGAGATGCTCTTCATCCAGTGGTGAGGTGAGTCTGGTGCTGGGTGGTCTGTTCAGGTCTTCAAAGCGTATGTAGAACTTAATGAAAGCATCAGGCAGTGATGTGTCTCTAGGGCATTGTTCACTCCTGCCTTTATAATCTGTTATACACTTAGTAGTTGTCTCAGTTGGCAAAAAAAGAGCTTTCAAAAAGTCTTTACACACAAAAAAACTCAGTTTCAAGGACTTAAAATATACAAACGGATTGCCATTAGCATGTGACAAGTTCCAGTAATCTGTTCATCACAGACATATTTTTTTCTCACTTGTCCTCAAACAGGACGGATGTTTTTCTTCCCTCTCCTGCCTTCCTCCTGCTTTTGCTCTTTGTCCTATGTATCAGAGCCTGTCTTTACGCATCTTCAGAATCGTAAATTATTATTATGGATCTGGTTAGCTGGTCTCTCAACATAATTGGTAAACATTTTTTCAAGAGACAGGGTGCTGGAGAGCCCTCATGCCTGAGCAGATGCACAAAGCTGGGTATGTCATGCATAAGACGTGTACGTAGTTGAATTCTGCCTTTTGGATTGGCGGATACCTAGGAGCTTGACAAATTAGGAAGACATCGGCAGCAGTTTTGGCCATGGTTAAGCTGCCAACCTCACGTGACGTATTAATTTGTTTCAAGCTCTTAGACTCATATGTGTTGCAAGCTCCCAGTAACTTGCTGGCATGATGGATTCAACCCTGGAGAAAATCTAAAGCATGGACCGGTGGAATATCCACAAATTTGACTGTCTGGATTCGCCATCAAAAATTCCAGCAGAACTGAAGGCATGCAGGAGCCAGAGACAATCTGCCAAAACAATTGTTTATCTGAATCTGGCCTGGAAGGCCACCTTGTCTCAAATTGCTCCTGGTGGATATGTAAATAAAGAAGTTCTGCTCTATCCATCCTATCTTCTGAGTTCCTTATTCTGATTCTGATTCAGATTCTGACAGAAATTAAACAAACACTCACTGGATGAAATTAGTTTTTTGTTTTGTTTTACAAAGCTGTTGGTGAGCTCAAGGACAGTGAGTATTTTTCATGTGCGTGTCTCTACAGGACCTGCAATATTTTGCTTGGGGATACAGTTTGACAGCAGCAGCGGGGTAACTTTTGGCTTGTAATTACCGGTAAAATTAGTCAGTATTTTGAAACTAACGTAATCTTACTTAGATTTAAAACATTGTTCCTTATTCAGTAATTCCTCTAATTGTGTTTATTGTAAATAACAAATGATTTCAGTAAAGAAAATTTACGTTTTCTTCATCTTAGCTGTAATTAATGTCAAGAATTATTCTTGAGTATGATCTAAAAGGTATTCTTACCTGTAATAATCTGTACATCACCAACAATGCGTTCTTTCCGAATGAATTTGTGTGGTATGGCAGCCAGATCTGCAACAGCCCTCATGATGTCATTCCAGAGTTTTTCCACCTCAAGAGGGAACTCCATTTCATGGATAACAGGTGACGGCACAGTGAGGATGATGTTCTCAAACTCAAACTCTGCCCGGGGTGCAGGAGCTGCACGTACTGAGGACCAATCTTCAGCTTTAGTCACACCTGAAGTGAAACCAAAGTGAATGCTGTGATAAAAATAAAGCACCTGATAGAATACATAAGATTAAAAACTCAGTGTGAAATTGCACAACAACAAAGAAATTATTGTATCTGCCAAGAAACTTTTTCTTAGAAACAAAGAGTTTGGTAATTACTAACAAATTATTGCATAATGTTTTTTTAAAATGCACTTTAAAATTATTTGTCAAACGCTATTGACCATTTTAGTCTTTGATACCAGCATGATGAGACACTTTACTGTATATTAAAGAAGGGCTAAAACTTCACAAGAGATAAAGTAACTGTAATTTCTTACATAAACACTGTATGCATAGAATGTACATGAAAACAATAAACACAGTTTCCCCAGCTTATAGTAGTACCATTAGAATGCAAGAAAAGAAAAAATATCAAGATAAACAATATAACAAATGTGTAAAAACACATGTGCAACTGAACAGCATCACCAAGAAGGTTCAAATGGAGCCTGAACAAGCAGCCCGTTAATGACCCTGTCAGCAACAAAACTGTCTTTTGATATTTTTCCCAGATGGCAAGAGAGAAAACCATCCAAAGACAGGGTGTTGCCTCTGAGAGCACATTGTTCATTACAAATCTCAATGGGTGAGTGTAGAGGGGCATTCTGTTGGCTGTTTTTACAATCCAATTGTTGTTTCTCCAGAGGTTTGCAACTGCTGAACCACAGCATGAGGCTGTATGTTAGTACGATGTACTATGAAATGAGGTGTGGTTAGTCCTGCTTTTTTCAGCGGCTGGAGGGTATGAAGCTGCTGGTGAGCTCAGAGGAGATCGGGCTTGTTCCATCTTTGGCCCTAAACTTTGAACCAATCTGCCCCTCAACTTTAGACACTACATTCCCTGCTTTTAAATTTCTCCTAAAACACATCTATTTTCACTTTTGTTTAAGACAGAGTGATTTGATTTACTATTTCATTGTT
The DNA here is from genome assembly GCA_031762435.1 of Hypsolebias longignatus. Classification (NCBI taxonomy): domain Eukaryota; kingdom Metazoa; phylum Chordata; class Actinopteri; order Cyprinodontiformes; family Rivulidae; genus Hypsolebias; species Hypsolebias longignatus. The sequence goes on along the minus strand of JARVGV010001299.1, from coordinate 13,091,820 downwards.
TCTTATTGTTTTTAGTGTTTTACGATTTATTTTTTGATGTTTTTAATCACTTCTTGTTGTTGTTTTCCCCCTTGATTGTTGCCTTGATCTTATTGTTAGGTTTCAGGCGTGGTTTATTTGTCATATGCAAAATCAACACAAGGTCAACAATGCAATGAAATGCCCAGGACGAGAAGTACTGTCTCAACTCGCCAAAAAAAGAACAAAAAAACCCCCCAGCAACAACAAATACCAAAGCATGCAACAAAATTATAAAAACAAGGCACCAAAAGTGAAAAAAGAAATAAATCTACATCAGCAAAGCAGAGTGGTTCTGATGACGGTGAGGTCATCTTAGCAACATGGTCCAATTAGCACCATGGTACTATTAGTGGCGTGGTCTTGTTAGCAGATCCTGTCAGCAGCATGATGATAATAATGACTGCAGCAGCTGCCCTCCCAGACTGCCCTCCAGAACCGGGTCCAGCAGACAGAGAACATCCAAGGTTTCCCCGCAGAACCAAACGGGTCTGAAGAGTTCGGTCCATGAAGGAAGATAGAGAATCATGGAGACAGCTGCCATGACAGGCTGAATCGTGAGCCCGAAGCTGGAAGGACTGAACCACGATGGCAAGGCAGAGATACAGAAAATTCCAAAAGTGTGTCGCAGTCATACCCTAGTAGTGTGGGTGTACAGTGTAGGCGCAAAAAAGTTAAAAGCAACAGAAACAAAAAAAGACTGAGTCTAAGCGGAGCACGTGACATCAGAGTCAAGCACTTTGGTGACAGCTGCTGTTGTAAATGTGCTTTATAAATAAATTTGACTGACAATTTTAGTTTCTTTGCAATAAGCACAACGTGAAAGTAGGAGGGTGTTTTGAAAAACAAAAAGGATGGCTATATGTGGGTTCTCTTTAGAGAACAAAGGCTGGTTTTCTGTCAGCTGAAGTGCCCAGAGGCAAGGTGTGCAGGGTAGTCAAAGTCATGAATGAAAACAGCCAATATTAATTGGTTTGTAGTATAAAGCAGATTTCATACAGGCTATCCAGATGAACATTAATAATTAGGATGTAACAGTGGTACATTAAATAATAAGACATTAAATAATAAGTTAACCCAACAACTTAGATGTAGATACAGACTGGATGATTCTTTTTCATCAAACAACTGTTACACATCATGTAGGGTCTTGTTTTGAATGTCACTTAAATCCTTTAAACCCTGCACATCTGTAAACATTACAAATTTACCACAAATACATTTGCTCATATCTCCTTGCACACATGGCAAGTGAAAACATGAAACACTACTGAATTAGTGCTTGCACAGTCGCTTTATAAGTCAATCAAGCACTGATGTCATTCTGTCTTGGTTAGAATGTCTAATAGAGAGAAACTTTTTTTTACATTACCCACTGTTATTTACACACATGAGTCCTCTATATAATAATTTTTAACCCAAAAATATTCCGATTTCCAGTGTTCATTGCATAATGAAACACTTACCAGACTTGTAGTAAGGAGCAGACACAGCCACCTCCACCACAACCTCTTCCTCCTCCACCTTTACATCAGGTGGAGCCACCAGATAGATGAGTCCACCCCACAGGTTCCAAACTTGCATCCTTTCTGACGTCACTAAGAATCGCTTAATAACATCAGGTGCCCTGAACAACTCTTCTTCACCCAGTAGATCACTTTGACTGCCAATCTGGACCTTTAAAGATACAAACCATGTGTTACATTGTTAGGAACATGCATTAAGTATAATCACAGTAGTACTTTGAGTTTATGTACACTACCATCCATTTCCTGTTAACAAGATTTGGTGACAAGGTCAGCCAGGTCTTCATGCCAGGAGAAAGGTAGAAACCAGTACTGATCCACTCTTTATTTTCTGCCATACAGGCAAAAAAGTATAAAATTCATCCATGTAAAACAGGAAAAAAAAAATTCCCCATGCTAACACCTAGCTGTTGTGACATACAACAGTAGAATATTATATATACTACAGGTAGTCCTCGGGTTACGTCACCCCCGGCTTACGGCTTTTCGGACTTACGGCTGCCTCCCCAGTGACGTCATCACACCTCATGTTGACTTTTTTATGCAGCATTTTATGTGTTTTTTGATTATTTTTTTTTTAGGGTATTGTGTTAGCTAACTGCTTGGAAAGACAGCAAAACGGCATTTTAAGCTCGCTGTTGTTGTGTCACATTGAAATAAACGTGTTTAAAACGCCGTTTACCGTGTATTTTCCGACTTACAGGCAAAAATCCGGACTTACGGCTGCCACGTGGGATGAGCTCTGGTTTATGTTCAAATCGGGTTACATTCAATGCGTAGGAACGGAACTCAAACGTAAACCGAGGACTACCTGACTAACCTGCATTTATAGCCAACCATAAGAACTGACCTGCTGTTTGGGCATTAATCTTCAGCTTTACGTTGTTGACAACAGGTAGAGCTGGGATGTTCTTAATCAGAAAGGGCAGGAGGGCATGCTGATTTAGGGAAACAGCAAACACTTTGGTTGACAGCTTAAGAAGCATAAGGTCCTGGGGACTCTTCACTGGGTTCTGCTTACTCACCTTGAAAAAAAAAGTTCACAAAAAAAAAACCTTTTAAAACACGTATATTATCATGCTTTAAGGTTTGTGGTTGTGAAGTGAAAAAAATGTGATAAACATCAAAGGTATGCATACTAAATAAAGGCAAAAAGTGGGAACGACATCAGTGCACTAACTCCAGTGTGGGTCCCTAAAGCGCTTCTATGCCTTTAGAGCAGACCTACAAATTTAGCACTTAAGAAATGTTACATTAAAAATTGTATTCAATATCTATTTTATACTGTACTGTATATATACTCAATAAATTGCAACTTATTGTGGTGGAAGAGTTTGTGCACCTACATGATACTAGGAGCTCAGCTGTCTGGGGCAGTTATAACTGCCAATGGTAGAGTCTCCCAAGGCAGATTGGTTCTTGGTGACAGGCCAGAAAAAGAGCGATTCCGAAGATTTTTATGGACAAACAACAAGGAGCTCAGTGTCCCTTGCCTGGATTGGGTTACAGGGGCCCCACCCTGGAGCCAAGTTTAAGGGAAGGGCTTGTCCGCAAGCACCTGGTGACCATGCCTCTACCCATGGGGCGCGGTCAGGCTCAGCCCAAAGAAGAAACATGAGGTTGTCTTCCTGTGGGACGTGGAACGTAACGTGTCTGGTGGGGAAGGAGCCTGTGCTTGTGTGAGTTTGAGAGGTACCAACTAGACATACTTGTGGCTGGGCTCACCTTGATGCACAACATGGGCTCCAGAACCAATCTCCTTGAGAGGGGCTGGAGCTTATTCCACTCTGATGTTGCCCACGGTGAGAGGCAATGCACTGGTGTGGGTCAACTTTTAGCCCATGTGTATAGTGAGTGTGTCCTGGGGGGTGTAATTGGGAGAAAGAGCCTCTCTGATCTGAACCCGGGTGTTGTTCTATTGTTGGACTTCTGTGCTAGTCATAGTTTGTTCATCACAAACACCATGTTCAAACATAAGGGTGTCCATAAGTGCACTTGGCACTAGGACACCCTAGGTCGTTGATCGACGATTGACTTTGTAGTTGTGTCACCTGATTTGTGGCAGTTTGTTTTAAATGCTTGGGTGAAGAGAGGAGCTGAGCTGTCAACTGATCACCAACTAGGAGTGAGTTGGGTCAGATGGCAGGGGAAGATGCTGTACAGACCCTGTAGCCCCAATCGTGTAATGAGGGTTTGCTGGAAAAGCCTGGCAGAAGAACCCACCAGAAAGATCTTGAACCCACACCTTCGGCAGCACTTTAACTGCGTCCAGCGGAGGCGAGGGACACTGAGTCAGAGTGGGCCATGTTTCGTGCTTCAATTGATGTCTGTCATGTCATGTCTGACTGGGAGGAAACCTGGGGAAGTTCCAGGAAATGCTGGAGAGATTGCATAGGTTGGCCTAGGAACGCCTTGGGTTCCTCCCAGAAGAGCTGGAAAAGGTGTCTGTGGAAAGAGGTGTCTGGGCATCCCTGCTCAAGCTGCTGCCGTTGGTTTGATTAGCATTTAGGACAAGTTTGAGATGGAACAAATCTGACTAGATGATGTCAAAAGCGGATTGCAAACGCTGGAAGGCCTTAGCAACTGTTTTAGCTAAAAAAAAAATACAATGTTTTACTGTATATTACAATACTGTACAATATTTAAATTACAGTTATCCAGTCAGATTCTTTTGCATTTTTTGTCTCAAAAGCATGTTTTAAGGTTTGTTGGTTAGGACTTCACTGTCAGTAGAGAAGGCTGAGCTCCTTCAGAGGCTCTGCAGGATGCATTTGTTTAATAACTGATGTGACTATTAACCAATCACAATGTTGATGTAGAGTGGGTGGGTCCAAAACAGAGCCTTCAAGAAGGCCTTGCAAGGTGTGTACTTTTTTGAAACTGTTGATTTGTGATGCATTTGATTGCAGCATGTAAACTGAAAAATCTGAAAATACGTATTGATGTTCTAAAAAAAAGAAGGTATAATATCCCATTTAGGTTTAGATAATTTTCTGTATCAGTTACATTTTGGTTTCATTACATGATTCAGTTATCCAGAAACAGTGAGTTCTGTGGGTGACTGGTAAATTTCATTTTCAATTACGGTATTGAAATTACATGTTGTACCTGAAAGCAAGAGACTGTGAGCTGCAGGGCCTTCTGGGTAATCTTGGGACAGAAACAGGTGGGCTTTTCAGGACGTGTGTTCAGTTGGGTTGTTCCTGCTAGTTTTTCGGTTTAGTGTTAGGTTGGCATTTATGTATCGTTGTCTGTTTAAAAATGACATCATAAGTCTCACAATGTGATGATAATGATGATATAGGATGTATAAAATTGGTGAAAGCTCTACCCAGCATGTACTTGGATTGTGAAACTGAAAATAAAGTGATGAAAGCAGCCCACAGCCAACTTCTTGTGTCATCATGTATATGTTGTGACAAGGTGACTGAAGGCTTAACTCTTGTAGTCACTGTTCGTCATTGCCTAACTCCCATGTCTTAAGTGATTGCAAAACAAGAACAGTCTCAATAAAACTTCATTCACTGCCACTTGCTATTCCGTTTTACTCTCAGTTGCAAACTATTTTACATTGTCAAGCTTTTATTTATTTTGCCGTTGTTTTTGGTAATGATGGACTACAGTATATGAATTTTATGGATCAACAATCTTGAAAAAATAGTTAAACATTAAAAAAGCATCATGTTACCTACCTGTGGCATGCATGACTTCAAGATGTCAGTGAGGATGGATAAAATCTGTGTATAGGAGATGCTGTCATAAGCCTTCATACTCAAGAAGTAGCCACATTCCATTCCCAGCTTTTTTAAGTGGTCCTCATCTTGCTTGGTAAGTTCATTGCTTTCGAAAACATGACCAGCAAAACGATGCAGAAGATGACGGAAGTGGAAGTAATTAGCTTGACTTGGCTCAGGAGCTTTAAAAACACCATTTTTAATGGTTTCCTTCATCATGCTCAAGCCCATTTTGTTCAAGATCTTGTTTCCTGAAACACAATAAATGCACATCTTTGACATCCAGATCCTTAAAGCCTTAACTGATTAATTTTATTTGACAGCTGGAGTCATAATTTGGGTGCAGTGTCACTTTTGGCTTTGCTTCTGTTGTATTTGTGCTACATATGCCACCACTTCCCCTAATATTCAGGTGTTAGGGACTCTTTATAAATGACATCATGAGTTAAATGCTGTACCTGATGGATTAAGATAGGAGAAGCCCTTCCTGTCAGCTAGTTGCAGGATATACTAAAACTTAAAAACAAAGTGATGTAACTGAACAGCAGTTCTGTAGAGGTTTTCAATGTTAGAACTGAATGAAATGTTACAATAATTCACCCTGACTGAAGGCCTAGCGCTCTCATAGTTAACCATATATAGTCATCCCTCTACATTATGTAGTCCTATCTTAATGTGAGTCTATTTCCCTGGTGGTAGATCCTTTAATTCAATCTTAGGAAATACATTATCAATTCAATTTATTTATATAGCACTAAGTCACAACAGAAGTTATATCAGGGCACTGTACAGAAATATTCACATACACTAAAAAAAGCCAATTAGTAAAAATATATAAATAAATAAAATTAAAAAAAAATAAAAAATCTAAGGAAACCAGCAAATTGTTGAATATTCACTTAGTCACAGTCTTCCATCCTGATCAAGTACAAAGGCAACAGTGGAAAGGAAAAACTCCCTTTTAACAGGAAGAAACCTCCAGCAGTACCAGGCTCAGAACGACCGGTCATCTGCTTTGGCCGGCTGGGCTTTGAGAGGATAGGAAGAAGATCATACCTGAAAAATGTTGCAGTGGGTTTTGCCAAGGATGTTGTGTTGCCCACCACCAGGCATGTCCACCAATCAGCAGGCCTCCTCCTTCTGCCACAAAGTTTTGGATTTTTTCAGGATCTTCTTCACTCCATACTGTGCACACGTAAACACTCAGGTCTTGGCTGAATGGGGTTTCTTTGCATTCCAACCCTAAGTTGGGCAAAATCTTGACCCTTGGACTCAATCCTACGACCCCATTCCTGCCTTGGTCCAGCCAATGAAGTACATTTTTCCAAAATGATGTCAGTTTCTACAAAAATATGGAAATGGTTAATGATATGAAAGATAACGTAAACAGCTTTTTATTTAAAAAAAAAGGTATAATGGCCTTATGTTAAAATTATATATGTAAACTTCATTATTGTTACGATTCTCTTGAGGGCACAAGGAATGGGTCCAAAAACAGTTTCTACAGAGAGTACAACTGATATCATTATTTAACAAAGCACTGGACCTAGGACAACATCACTGGTCTCAGATGACTAACTTAAAACATAAATATCTAGAGGGAACTCTGAGTTAAACTACGGGAAGAACTGTGACATAAACACCGAAGTTAAACTACCTAGTGTAGACACACCCGCTTCGAATGTTATCAACCATTCAATGGCCGTTATTACTTATTATCAGTCCCATAACTATCGGTCGAAATGCCCCTCCTCTACCTCCTACTACGTTCAAACTTACGTTGTTAGCTTAGCGCTACATAGCTTAGC
>JARVGV010001299.1:13008453-13020050 GCA_031762435.1 Hypsolebias longignatus | reverse complement strand
CACACACACACACACACACACACACACACACACACACACACACACACACACACACACACACACACACACAGAGAGAGTTCAGTATGCTTACACTGACATATACTTACACACAGATATACACACATTTAAACAGTCTGGGCCTAAATAATCCTACATGTGTGTACTCTGTTGGGTATTAAAACACACAAACACACAGCATCACAATCCTCAGAGATATGAAGGGAGTCTGAGGTCAGAGTAATGAAGCTCATAAGATGGGAGCTCTAGGCTGTGTGTGTGTGTGTGTTTGTGTGTGTGAAGTGATTTTGTGTGAAAGTGCATGTTTGCGTGCGCACACATGCCTGCGTTTCTGTGTGGTACGCAGGCGTTTTTGTGTGAGTTTCTCTCTAGGACGGCTGGAGTTGGGGGTGGCGTGTAGGATTTTTGGAAAACGTTGGCGAGCTGCCAAAGGATGGATGAAGGAATTGTCTTTTTTTTTATTCGGAGCATTGTTAAAAATACCTATATTCACCCCTCTGGAACCAAGTGTGCACAAGGTTTTGTGTTTTGTCTCCTGGAAGGAAGCAGAGAAAAAAAAATAAAAAAATTGAAACTGTTGATGAGCTTGACTTGGCCACGCTGCTGCCCAACACGGCAGCAGTGATGAATGCCTCATCTCCAGGAATACATCACAAATAAGAGTCATACCTGCCCTGAATAGCAAAGTGTCTTCTGCACCATTCCTAGAAAACAATTGTGGACAATAGTACTCCTTTTTGTCTCTGCTTTTGGAGATTAACGGCCCGTCTTGGCAAAACATTGCGGTTCCACACATCCGCACGTCTTTTGTGAAGTCGTAGCCAATTAAATCTCTTTCATGAGCTGGAAAAGGTTAGACTCGTTTTGGAGTGGTTAAAAGATGGGAAGGTTTTAGTTGGAGTGTTTAATTTAAATTGGAAAAGATCTTTTTTTTTTTTTTTTTGGTGAAAGCTGACTGAACAGACTGATTTGATAGACTGCTTGAATAAAGGAGGGGGGGTCAGATTTTAGTCCAGCAGAGACAGAACAAGTTCTTCTCACCTGGATAACAAAAAAAGAAACACAGACAAAGCAGACAGACAGGCAAACACATATTGTCTAAAAAAAAGTAAACTAATTACATAGAAGGATTATCTATCGCTTCATGCCAGACTATTAAACTAAAATCACCTTAAAAAAAAGACAACATTTTATCTTTTTTGGTCACGCGTTGACATTTTACACACAAGATCTCACACAATCTGTTAGCACTTGGAGTTTGTGTTGAAGAAAACTCTCAGCTACCACTTAAATGTTAACCTGGTTCAATTATAAGCATTTTACTGGATTAACTTAATGGTTTACTAGCTGCCATCTTGAACGGAGCTGAGTCTGTCAGTCTTTGCGAAAGCTTTAAGGAAAAGTCTTGCACCATCTGTTAGCACATGTGGTGCAAGACTTTTCCTTAAAGTCAACCCCAAATCATACTGCATGTATTTGGGGTTGACTCTTCAGCTACTATCTCACCAGTTTGCAGCTCAGTCGACTGCGTTATCGTCATATTTTGTTAGCTAAGGTCTATTAGCAGCAGGGTGGAACCCTCAGGGCCTTCAAGGCCTTCAGAGAAGTCCTAAAATTGCAGCAAGTATGAAATGTTACGTTTAAAATAATGTAATGATCATTTTACCAGACTAAGACTACGGAGCCGAGATGGTGTAGAGGCAGGGCAGCCAACTCAGGACCAGAAAGTTGCAGGCTCAACTCCTTGCCATGCCCACATGTCATAGTGCCCTTGAGCAAGATATCTAATCCCTAACTTCTCCCTGAGTGCCTACAGTTTCCCACTGCTCCACCTGGGTGTGATGGGTTGAATGCAGACAACTTATTTTGTCATGGTATGGGAACATACAGTGATGACAACATATAAGACTTGTAGTATAAGCATTTTCAGTGTGGGTTTTCTTATTTTAACTACTTTCTATTATTTTCTACTTTGCAGTCGAGCAAGACATTTTGTTTTTTATTCATAAAAATAATTATCTAATCAGACTACTGAGACTTTTTGTCTCCAGGCAGAAACAGGAGGAGCTCTCATCCGTAAGGACTTCACTGTCACCAGAGAAGGCCAAACTCAGTCAGAGTCCTTCCAGGATGAGTTTGTTTAGTAACTGACAGGAAAATGAATCAATCACAACGTTGATGTGGAGTGGGTGCAACCAGAACACGTGACACGGGACTTCAGGAGAGCAGACCTTTTGACCATGTGAAGATTTGTGATGCATTCAGTTGCAACTTGTAAATGAAAAACCCAAACAGAAATTAGAGTTGCTCAAAACAATGAAGGTTAAGTTTGGGTTTACACTGATCATTTTCAATATTAGCATTGTGTTTTGGTTTCTTTACATGATGAAGTTTTACAGAAACAGCAAGTTCTGTGGTTTACTCTTAATATTCATTGTGAATTATTGAAATTACATGTTGTACTTGAACACAAGAGACTTGGCGAGCTGCAGGGCCTTCTGGGTAACATTGTAATGGAAGTGAGTGGAATTTTTCTGGTTATATGTTCAGATGGGTTGTCCTGTTGGTTTTTCTGTTTATTGTTGAGTTGACATTTACGTTAAAGTTATCGTTAGTGTCTGTAAAAGAAATAACACCACAAGTTTGATCTTGTTCTTGATGGACAGAACAAGGAGGAGCTTTTCTGTTGGTAAAGTTATGAACAGTGAAACTGAAAACAGTAACAAAATCAGACTGTAACTCCAGTGTTACTCTGAAGTTTGAAAATTCTTACAGTATGTCTAGCTGTTATATTTACAGGTCTCTTCTGATTTGCTGTAAGAGCCATCTTGAATTAGGTGACTCCAAAATGCATTAAATTGTAGATATACATCCAATGACTTATTTCTGAGAGTTTCATCCAAATGAGCCTAGTAGTTCATGAGATATTTTGCTAACAGACACACATACACACACACAAACACAATTACAATATTTCTCTGTTCATTTTATCCCAGCAAGTAAAATAAACAAGCCCAACACACACACACAAGCAGTTGCAAAACAAAGATAAAATTCATTTTTCAGTTTCATCTTTTTAATGGAAAAGAATTGAGTCAAGGTCGGAGAATAAAACGGGGTAAGTCTTGAAATGAATTCACAGAGAATGACTGACAGCAGGGATGGCAGCAACGTGGTCACAGTCCACATTTCAAAGCATTCCCTCGTCCCCCGAAAGACAAAAGGAAAGAAAAAGAGGGTTAAAAAAATGTCCAAGAAGATTTCATCTTCTTCTGGAAGTAAAAAAAAAAAAAAAATACAAAGTAAAAACTCCTCTTTGTCCAGTTAACACACAATCACATTGAAAAAAAGAAAAAAAAATGAAAAAGTGCATCTCGCACGCACACAAACATACATTTACTTTTAGGTTCGTGAAAAAGAAGAAACAAAAAAACAAAAAAAAGGTGCAAGCAAGATTACAGAATGGCAATTTACAAGAAAGGCCGTCAGCGGCCCAAAGTCTTAACCCCCTACCCCACCACGTCATGACAGGGCCGCTCCAGCAGCCTCAAGTCAGAGGCAACCTGGACCAGAGGGTCCATTTAACATCTACCACACCCTGGTTGGTTTATTTCTTCAAGCATGAACATGGATGCCCCCCTCCTTCCCCAGAAACTACAATCAAATTGACTCCACCGTGCTTCTCCGAGTGCCAAACGATTCTCAAAAAGGTTTTTATCACCCACCACTCAAAACACAAACACCCCATTTCCTCTCAAACGCACCTCAAGTTGAAGCTCTGATCGGTTCACGAAAACGAACAAGTCTGATTGGACACTGGATTTATCAGCGTTTTAACGTGCCAAATTACAAAATGGTGCAATTCAAGTGTGAATTCTCTGCACTCAAGTACACTTCAGCTGAAGTCTGCAGTCGACATCACGGCCTCAGTAACGCTGAGCCGAGCACCTGGTTCCACAAACGAAAACAAACCTTCTTTTGGTTCTCTTTGCTTCTTTTTACTTTTTAAGACCTTCCAGGAACGGTTTCACATGTAAACACTCTCATGGAGCAAATACAGCCACTCTGTGCAAAATGCAATGAGAACTATAACAGTTGAAACAAGCAAAGAAACAGGAAATTAAAATAAATCAAGACTTTTTTTTTTTACTTTGAAATGCTGACAGTATGAAAATAATCTGAAACATTTCAATCTGCTGTAAACAATGACAGTTTAAGGATGTTTGCAAAGTAATTTTCCAGTTTTCTTATTTTTTTTCCTCTTTTTGTTAATAGATGTTAATTAAAACCAAAGAAGCAGTTTTCTAACTCTGATTTGAAATTCCATACATTTTCTTTTACCCACTTTGATTTTCTGGGTCATGAGAAGCTGGAGTCTATCTCCAGCAGTCAGTATTAGAGCCTCAACGATAGGGCCAGGCTGATATAGACGTTTATTGGTATCGATGATAACTGTCCCATTATGCACTGATAGAAGCACTTCTAATTTTTACTCCTAAAATGCTGGACCCAGCTGTAATTGTACAATGTATCCAGCAGAGGGTGCATGAAGACTACTTGCACGTCATGACTGTTCACTTAAGTTTCACTTTCATCACAGCTGAAGCAGGGAACAATACTGTGTAGTGTACTCTGCTGAACAGAGCATGGTAAGTTAATTTAACTGATCTGTAAAATAAACCAACAATAATAAATTTTGATCTGTAAAATAAACCAACAATAATAAATTATCTTCAATCCTCCAACCTGCTTGTCATTAGCTACGTACCTCTCAAGTTAGCAAGCTAACGTTTAGATAACCTAGTGTAGGTTATTGCTTTGTAAAACTTTTATCCAGAACAATTAATCTAACGTAGCGGTAAAATATATCAGTGTTAGTAACTTTATCTTTGTTGTCCTCCATGAAATATATTGTTGGTCTGAAATCTTTAATTCTCTGCAAAGAAAGAAAAAAAAGGAAGAATGCCCTGTCACCTTCTCCATTAGACTTTCTCTATGCATGACTGACTGTTTAAACAATAAACAGGGAAGGGCGTTTCTTTAAGTTATATTTACGCAACACACTTGATAACTTTATGGTGAATAGTGTAGGACAGAAAATGTAAACGCGCATTAGGAAGACTATTTTTATGACCAGTGCACCATTTGGAAATCTGCTGTGGGACTACGTATGACATGGATCTAATTAGCTTAGCTTCATTTTTGCTAACAGCTGTGCTAAATAAACAAGCCCCACTCTGCTCGCTGTTTACTTAGATTCTAGGGGGTGGACAAAACAAAAAAATTCAGCCATTATATCATTTATCAGCAGTCGCCCCCTCCCAATATACCAATTTTGGCTATGTTCATATCAGTCGGGCTCTGGTCAGTATGCGTATCAAACACTGTATGAAAAACAATTTATTATCGTTCTAATATTTACAGCTTTTGTCTCAGAGCTCTGAAAATCCAAATTTTAGAAAATATATTCTAAGTTCAGTGCTTCTGTTTTTGTGTGCTCCATAAAGTGGACTTCAGAATCCAGTTCAACTAGTTGAAAATAAAACAACAGGTCCTAAATTTTTTTTCTGGGTAATTCTTAGTAGAAGCTGATAAATGCATGGTGTTACATTAAGCTCATCCTGTCAGAGAGAGCTTTGAGGCTTAAACATGCAGTACAGACAAGCAGAAACTCTAACATCTTAAATATTTCACTTTCTGTTAAGGATTAGCCTCGGGTTTTGCAGAACACAAAGAAAATTTTATGTGACTAACAACAAATTTTAGTTTGTCCAACCCAAACAGCCTCATAAGTCACAATATAAAAGACTAAATATTGACACGTGGTGATTATCAGCAGCTTTTGGGCTTGTAAAAGTAGACACTTTAGAAGTATCTGCTTTAGAAACATTACTGAAACACAGAAATTTCTTTGTTGAGAAAATTTTAGACATTAAAATTAGTGAGGAGTGTTTAGAGAAAAAAAAACTAAGCTGTATTTTTTTCATTTGTCCGTTTTTTTGAGGATTTAAATATTTTGCCAAGATATATTAAAAAAAAAAAACTTTTCTAGTGTCTCATAAAAGTTCTGATCAAAACTTGTTTTCTTGTTAATATGTAATAAATGAAACAGTATTCTGATCTCCAAAATATAACATTCAAGATGAAACATTCTGATGAAACTTCTTAATATGATAGGGTAATATTTTCTTTTTTAACCAAGATGTCCATTTTTTTTTTAACATACTTTCTTCTATTAAAGAATCAATTCTCTCCCTTAATTTTGTCCCAACAATCAGTACTGTATTTGTGTTTTGTGGGTCACTCTATTAAAGTTAAAACAAAAACTTAGCAAGCAGATATACTGTACAAGTGCTGGTCATAAAATTAGAATATCATGAAAAAGTTGATTTATTTCAGTAATCCCATTCAAAAAGTGAAACTTGTATATTATATTCATTCATTATACACATACTCATATATTTCAAATGTTTATTTATTTTAATGTTGATGATTAAAACCAAGGACTAATGAAAACCCCAAGTGCAGTATCACAGAAAATTAGAATACTGTATTGTGAAAAGGTTCAATACTGAAGACACCTGAAGCCAACGTCTAATTAGCTAATTAATTCAAAACAACTTCAAAGGCCTTTAAATGGTCTCAGTCTAGTTCTGTAGGCTACAAAATCATGGGGAAGACTGTTGACTTGACAGTTGTCCAAAAGACGACCATTGACACCATGCACAAAGAGAGCAAGACACAAAACAACATTGCTGAAGAGGCTGTCTTTTCACAGAGCTCTGTGTCCAAGCACATTGATAGAGAGGTGAAGTGAAGGCAACAATGTGGTAGAAAAAAGTGTAAAACCAATAGGAATAACTGCACACTGGAGAGGATTGTGTAACAAAACCCATTCCAAAATGTGGGGGAGATTCACAAAGAGTGCACTGCAGCTGGAGACCGTACTTCAAGAACCACCACGCTCAGATGCAAGACAAGGGGTTCAGCTGTTGCATTCCTTGTGTCAAGCCACTCTTGAACAAGAGAGACCGTCAGAAGCATCTCGTCTGGGACTGCTGCTGAGTCGTCCAAAGTTCTGTTCTCTGATGAAAGTAAATTTAGCATTTCCTTTGGAAATCGAGGTCCAAGAGTCTGGAGGAAGAGGAGAGACACAGAATCCATGTTGCTTGAGGTTCAGTGTCAAGTTTCCAAAGTCAGTTATGGTTTGGCTGCCATGTCATCTGCTGGTGTTGGTCCACTGTGTTTGTTGAAGTCCAAGGTCAACACAAATGTTTACCAAGAAGTTTTAGAGAACTTCATGCTTCCTGCTGCTGACGAACTTTATGGATATGCAGATTTTGTTTTCCAACAGGACTTGGCACCTGCACACAGTGCCAAAGCTACCAATTCAATTCAGTTTATTTATATAGTGCAAAATCACAACAGAAGTCATCTCAGGGCACTGAACAAAACAGTCATATATAAAAATGATAATTTAACACTATTTTCTGAGAAGCAGACTGCTTTGAATTTACCAGTACCTGGTTTAAGGACCATGGTATCCCTATACTTAACTGGCCAGCAAACTTGCCTGACCTTAACCCCATAAAACATCTATGAGGTATTGTGAAGAGGAAGATGTGATACACCAGACCCAACAATTGAGAAGAGCTGAAGGCCATATCAGAGCAACCTGGACTCTCATATCACCTGAGAAGTGACACAGACTGATCGACTCCGTGCCACACTGCATTGCTGCAGTAATCCAGACAAAAGGAGCCTCAACTAAGTACTGACTGCTGTACATGCTCATATATTTCATGTTCATACTTTTCAGTTGGCCATTATTCAAAAAATAAATAAATAAATAAATAAATAACATTTTTTTAATTGATCTAATTTTCTCAGATACTGAATTTGGGATTTTCATTAGTTGTCAGTTATAATCATCAAGATTAAAATAAATAAACATATGACATATATCAGTCTGTGTGTAGTGAATTAATACAAGATACAAGTTTCACTTTTTGAATGGAATTACTGAAATAAATAAACTTTTTTGTGATGTTATAATTTTATGACCAGCACCTGTGGTTACATTAAAATGTTAAGCTTGTGTTTAAAGGTCGTCAATAAAAGACCAGAAATGTTTGACTTTTGGTAACAAACCCTATGGATGATGAATTTAGACTCAGTTTGTACTGCTGTAAATCTTTGTCACTTTTTTTTAAAGTCCTTGTCGACTTGACGAGGTGAGATACCATGATGTTCCACAAGGGGGCGAGAATTTCCACATTAATGTAACAAAAGAAGAACGATCAGGCTTAGCTTAGCTTTTTCTTTTCTTTGTCAACATTTATAATGTCTTGGCAGTTGTTAATGTTTCAGCACACAATCAAAGCTTAACGGCAAAAAGACTGGAAGAAAAAAACAACAACTTCACGTTTGTTGTGTTTCATAAAAAGACCAAGATATCCTCATTTTTCAAATGCTTCATATCTCGAGTCAACATGGAGGACACAGTTTAAAGTAAAAAACAACAACAGTTTTTTCCTCGTCAAAATCACTGTTTAGATGACGGATCTGCTTAGAAGTTCATGAGGACAATTCTTTTTCTAGTCTTCTGTGCAGCGTGGACTGATCGTGACTGGACTTTTGTTGCAGCTGGTGACACTTGGAGCAATCTTTAATTAAAAATACAGCAAAGTATAGAAATAAATACATTACTGAGGAAAAAAATGAGCTGGAAATGAACATTTGTTTTACTTCTACTCCATGAGGTTCAAGCAAAAACAGGTGACACGGCCTGCACAGTCTCTCAATCTAAATGTCACCGAAAAGAGTTAAACAGGCCTTAAAAGGAAAGGGAAACCAAGAAGGAGCATTCAACTTTTAGAAATGAATGATTTTTACTGTAAGAATGGGCTAAAGTCTCCCTGCCCCCTTAACAAATAAAATAAATTAATCTGGGGACAAAAATTGTTCACACGCTGTGATAATTGTAGAAGAAATTATTGGCTACATTGGACAAGACAACCTTTGCTTTTTCTTTTTTTGTTATTCTGTAAAGATTTGAAAAATGTTAATTGAAAAATCATCTTGGATAAAATAAGGGATTGGCTCATGTATATCTTGCTTAGCTCTTCTAAATCTCATGGCATCTTGTGTTTTTTTACAAAAGCATATTGTTTAAATCAGATCATGTCAGACCGTGTGGAAGAGTCACAGTTTATCAGTGATTTCATAGTTTGAAAATGATTTCTTTAGTGCCAAATCTGTTCAATGGGTAAGTCTTTCTCCTTACACACAAATCACCCTTTCTCTCATTAAAAATAAAAAAAGAAAAAATTAAATCCCATCGAGCTTGAAAACCTCCCACAGCCACTGTCAAATAAACACACAAGCACACACACGACTGATCAGTTTGTCTCACAAACATGTTATTGCGAATTAAGTGTGCTTTCCTTTACATTTAAATTTAACGTTCGTCAAAACGCTTCAAATAACTACATGCATTTGAGCCTAATTTTGAAAAGAAATCATAAAAATCTGTTACTAGGCCTCAGCCTGTATGAGACAAACATCTGCAGCTTCCACATTCTGAACACAAAGCACACCGAGCACCAGGAGCGTTTCAGTCTCGCAGCGGCTTCACAGTCATGGTGGGGGCTGCATGGGGGGGAGAGGCTGAACCTAAATGAGCCTTAAATACTTGGTTTGATCTGAGATAGCTGCTCGCTTCCCCCTCCTTTAATCAGGAGTCTGCACCCATGCACTAAAAGCTTCAGTGCCCAGAATGCACCATAAAAAGACGTGGGAACCCCATGCATGGAGAGAAGACGAGCTGAGGTCACAGACGGTCTAAGATCCTGACCCGGTGATCCTTACTCACCACTCGGTGGACTTTGTTTATGAGTGTGCGGTTGAAAAATTAGTCTTAATTCTGTACAATTCACTTCTTCAATGGAAACTTCACGGGGCAGGCAGCCCTGCAAACAAACACCGGAGGACAGTTTAGTGTCCCAGCTTTGCCAGGACACAAGGGGCTCAATGAAAATTTTGGTCTTGTGTACATTTCACAGTTGGCAAACAATTAAATGCTGCTTGATGGTTATCCGAGCTCTTTGCTGCATTGTCCTCTCCCAAACACCATCTCTATCCTCGCCACTTGACAGAGTTGCAGCTGAAGATCATTAGGGCTCGTCCGAGGGCCCTTGTGCGGGTTTCCTGTGGAGTGGTATGCCTCAGAAGTGCCCTTGGCGGGTTGAAGTGTGAGTCTTGCTAGCAAACTTATTGCCAGCTGATGAATCCCTCAGCTGAGACAGAGCAGAGGCGACGAAGAAGAGGAGGAGGAGGGGGCTGAGGTTCAGGTCAAGCACAAAAGGGGAGTTTCAGTGACAGGAGGTCGAAGGTCGGCTTGCTGCTGGAGAGACGCCCAAGGGTGGATGCAGTGCAGCGTGGTGACGAGGGTCACGGGCGCAGATTGTAGAGTGAGTCTCGGTGAGCAGATCAGTGGAAGGGGAGAGGTGAGGGTGCCGGAGCAGACAGAGCGGTGGTTTGGGAGAGGATAAAAGGCCAAGAGGATGAGCTCTGCAGTTTAAGTGAGGGTGATGTAGGCCGAAGCCTTCTCCTTCAGCTGCCTCAGACACAGATGACAGCTCCAGCTCCCTGCAACACACAAACACTGCACATTAAAAAATGCAGGTTTTTGTTCATGGAGACCATTTGACGACTAGTGACCCGTCACGTTTTGACGAAAAATAATCACTTTGCAGCAGACGATGTTAAAATGTACCTGCCGGTTTTAACGACTTAAAGTAAATGCGAGTCCAGACCATCTGAGTGACAGAACCAAGGAGAACCTCGAACAAGAGGCTGTGGGTAAAACTGGTCTCTTGTAAATTAAAAGCATTCGTGTGTGGGCAGAGCTCGACACAGTTACCGGGTGTTGAGCACAAGTGCCTCTGCTACTGTATCTTCAGGCAAGTGACACTTTTACCATGGAAACAGCTTATCTTTCTACTACTCGTCGCCATGACAACGCCATCAAACATCCTGAGGCAGCCATCTTATGTGGCAAATGACAGTTTCATTTAAACAGATGCTGCGTTTCTGTGATCAGTTCCACAGAACCAAGACTCTCTCTGGATTCAGATTAGGGTGTTCCAGGAAAGAGCAGCACACCTGAGTGCTGCATTTTCCACTCTCTCAAAAGTAACACAGAAATATGACAGTTCTGATCAAAGGTCTTGCTCTCCTGAGTGTAAGTCCCCTCCTTCAGCAGGAACACTTACATAATGCTGCACTAACAACAAAAAGATGTTGCTGTGTGATGTGTGCTGTGACCAAACAGGGTCCGTGGTAACTAGAGATTACGAGCGTGTATTAGACAACTGTTGTGCGTACCCTCTGGTGGTTCAGACATGGGGGGGCTAAGACAGTACATGTGGTAGCCTCTGTCACAATCATCACAGAACAACAGCTGGTCCTGAGAACAGACAAGAGAACAGATGTTAATATTTAAAAGGAGCTGTGCAAAAATATTTACATTTACGTGTACGCTCACTGACAAAAAGTTAAGCACCAAAATATAATTC
>JARVGV010001299.1:12816512-12827838 GCA_031762435.1 Hypsolebias longignatus | reverse complement strand
GGAGGGGCATTTCGACCGCTACTTATGGGGCTGATAATAATTAATAACGGCCATTGAATGGTTGATAACATTCGAAGAGGGTGTAAAATAATAGTTACAACTGCAGAAAAAGCTAAAAGAAAACAAATGGAAAGGTGCATAAACTGAAATTATCAGAAAGAAGTTAATTAGGCTGGGAGTTACAGAAATTACCAAGAAAAACTTGAATTTATTTAAAAACTGATGATACTAAATGTTGGAAAAAAGTAGCTGAAAAGTTAGAACAAGCTTTAATTAGCAGAAGAAAGCAGAAATAACACAAGTTTGATGAAAGAAGAAGAAACGAGCACAAAAAAGTGGAAATTATCTAAAAAAAAAAACTAAAATAAGCACAAAAATAAATATATAAATAAAACAACTGAAAAGTAGCTAAAAAAGCAAAAATAAGCTTAAATTACTAAAAGAAAGAAGCACGTTTTGCTGAATTAGGCTGAATTTTTTTTTTAATAAGTGCAATAAATGTGGAATTATCGGAAAAAGCTAAAATTAGCATGACAGCTAAATAGTAGCTGAATTGGCAGAAAAATCTGAAACTAGCAGAAATTAGCTGAAAGGAGCATAACAAGCTGAAATTAGCTGAAAGAAGTTAGAAGAAGCACAAAATGCAGTTAATAGAAATACAGTAATCTAAAAAAAACAGCTGAAAAAACAGCTGAAATAGCTGAAATAAGTTTAAATTCACACAAGGAAGCTGAAAGAAGCTGAAGCAGAACAAAATGTGAAAAGAGCAGTGAAAAATTGTAAACTGATCTAAAGATTTGAAGGATAGAAAATGAGCTCAATTCATTTTCTAAGAGAAAGAAAATGTCAGAAAAGGCTAAATATTTCAAAAAGCTAAAGTTGCACCAATACCAAAAATCAAAGCACCCTTCTCCTGAACGAGCTGAACGTTTTGATTTTTGATTTGTTGAAAGAGCACAAAAATTGTGGAACAAGGAAGATGTGGAAAAACGTACAGAATAATTTAGAAGTGGAAAGAGGATCTCAATAGTGTGAATTTACGTTGAGCAGCAATAGAATTGTAGCCATTTTCTTCAAATCTTGACGTTAACACTGTGCACAAACACAATATTGCATGACCTGTTAGTGCTTTACATGTAACTGGCAGCTCCTAACAAAGTAAATTTTAGCTCAATATTTTTTTTAACATTCAATGAGCTAGAGTACCTTATGTGTTGGCTAAAGTTTAGCTGTTGTCACTTTGAACTAGGCTGACTCATCGTTCTTAAAATAAGGTTTTCTATCAGAAATAATGTTTCAATCATTTGATCAAAAGTAAAATAAAGGCTTCAGCAACCGCTTATCAATCTCATTGTGATGGTTTCAACGACATACTGGTGTCATTAACAGATGTTTGCTCATAGCTGGGAGGCAGTGGTGCTGTCTAATGGTTACCATTAAACTGCTAACGAAGCGCATGTGAAGCCATGCATACATGACATTTATTACATGAAACAACAACACCAGAGTGCTGCTCAAAGCGAGACACTGATCCTATGTTGGATGCTGTGCAATTACCTCTGATGTAATGTAACACTAATAGAGACACAAAAATGGCAGGAGTGGGAAAAATCATCTAATCAGAAGAAAAGACTTCAAATAACCACACACGTGCACATAAACAGATTAAAATACTGAGTTTTTATTTAATTAATTTAAAACACAAACCAGTTTTGCTAAAGATATGTTGAGATTTGTCTCATATAAGATTATGAATTCCTAAATATGTATTTAAAAAAACAAGTTGAATGATTTATTTATTCATTTTTAATCCAGACCACATTACAAAACAAAACCTGAGAGTAACATTGGGGCAGTCGTAGAAATTGAATGTTGGAAAGGATCAACATGTTTCTGTCAGTCTACAAGAAACATTTTATTAGTACAGGGCTTAGGTGGAAGACGACAACAAAAACAAGCAAAAATCTGATTTAATATGGGCTTAAGAACTGTTTTTTATATACAGTACAATGTTAAACAAATTTCAGCTACATGAAACAACAACATTGTCTGTCTATCTTCATCATTTTGATGTTTTCATTAAAGGTTGATCAACATGAGCTTTTTTCTGGAAGAAAGCAGGGCAGTCGATTAACAACATAGTTTTGATAGTTTTTTGGGAGGGGGTCAATATGAATTTTTCATTTAACAAAATATAACAGGTGATTTTTTTTTTTTTTTTTTTGGTGACTAAATAAATATATTATATTTAATAAGGATGCACAATATTGGATTTTTGACCAATATCCGATTTGCTGATATGTTAAAACTTATTTGGCCGATAACCAATACCAATACAGATTTTTTTTTTTTTTTTTCCCCATAGACCTACTTATAGAGACTACCTAGCTTTATCTGCTGTGGAAATAAAATACTATATTCTGCATGGTCTTTGTCAAATTGGTATATTACCAAATGCAGATATATGAAGACATGTTCCTGTTTGTGATTTTCTACATCTGCCTTATGATCTGTTTGTTTTTCTACTTTGACATCTTTGTTGTAACTTGTTTGAAAAAAAAAATCTGTATTTCTTTCTTATGATTGTCTATTGTTGATTGTCCAAGGAAAATCTACTGTTCCTGTCGTCATCATTCTTTGTTTGTAGCCAGGTATCTCTTGTAAATGAGTCCTCAAGGCTCAATGGGATTAACCTGCCTAAATGAAGGTTGAATGAAACAAAAATGCCAAAAAGGGGGCTGAAAACGATGTAACACTTCAACTAGGATTATGTTTAATGTCAAATTTAGACAACACTCAGTCATACAAAAACAGTGCTTTTCACAGTACAGGTAGTCCTCGGTTTACGTCGTTTCGCGTTTATGGCACCACCCCCTAGTGATGTCATTGCATCGTAAGTTGCCTTTTTTATGCAGCATTTTATAATTTTTTCAGGTTTTTTGTTAGCTAACTGCTTGGAAACACATTAAAAAAAATTAAAACGGCCGTTCAAAGTTGTTTTACATTGAAAAAAACGTGTTTAAAAAGACGTGACCGATCGCCGTTTTAATTTTTGTTTCGTTTTTGGCCGCCATGTGCGTGCGGTTCCGGATTAAGGCTGAATCGGTTTACGGCCGGGCCATTAGAACGGATCTCCGCCGTAAACCGGGGACTAACTGTATACATATATGGTGGCAGCCATCTTAGATTTTGTTGTGGTAACCCGATTTTCGAAAGGAACTTTTCTTATGTATACATGTAGCCACAGACCAAAATGGAAGTTGGTACCTCATTTATTTTTCATGTTTTGTGCTCACAACGTGCATGGACAGACAGATGTTTATTCAATTCCCACTCTCCGCTCCATGATGGGATACAATAAAAACAGAAGAGGTTTGAGTCAAAATACGTCCTAGAGCTGAGTAGCATGAATTGCAGATGAAAGCTACTAGTCAGTCTCCTGCTGGGCACCACAGAATAAAATCCATTGAAATCTGCTTTTAAATACTCAGAACTGGAGACACAAATGAGGGTGGGGATGTGCAAAGGCTTTGCTCAGCTGTGATCTTTCCCTGCACATCTGCAAAAGTAAAAAAATAAATAAATAAAAGGGAGATAGACAGAGGGGCTCGGCTGGCCAGCTGAGGATGCAAAACATCAAAATAAATCTATAAATCAGCTGCACAAATGAAATCCCACATCACAAACCTACGCAAAACCAGTGCAGACTACACAAACAGGAGGCCTGGTGCCAATAAGCACATAGTTGCTTCCCATCCAGAGGCTGAGCTAGCAGCCATCTGGGATGTGTTTTTCACAGGGGATGCAGGAGGGATGACTTATGGTCATATCATGTTCTATTGCAGACATTCAAATTTGTTCACCCCAAAAGACCTCTCGTTGTCGCCTCTCTATGAACCAGACAACTTTATTGTTCTTCTCTGGTGCTTACTTCCCACATATTGCTCATCCAAAGCAGACAAGAAGCACATGGAAGAAAAAAAGCTGAACGTTTATGGCACTTCAGACAGGAATGTGAGGAAATGGGTTTCACAAGGATGAGTTTGATGCAAAACGATCACCCAAGTGTTCAGACTCCTTACATGAGAAAACAACACGCATGTTGGCGACCAAATTTTCAAATGTCATGAATTTACACGTGTTACTTCTGACTTCCTACCATTTCGACCGCTCAAGTCCAGCTGGGTTTCACGCCAGCCAGATGTGAGCCTGATTGATGTTTTTGGCTCTCTGCCTCCCCTTCACGCTAACAATAACCCTCCCAGATCCAGATGTTCCGTGTTTAGCACTGGCCCAGAGAGGCAGACTAAATGGGACGCCCTCCCTTACATGTCTTCACCGGCAGATGTTGATGAAACATGCCTAGAAGACAGAGGGAGGGGGTGAGCATACCAATCACACACACACACGCTGCGGACCCATTAGATGAGTCACAGACACCTCAGATTACCGTAAGCCACATGTCTGAAACTCCCGGGAAATAAGGAGCGGAGAGAACGAGGTGGAGCAATATGTGTGTGGTAAAGGTCTTGGCTGAGTCGTCGCCATGCCGACTTCATTTAACCACCTGTTCCTTCTCTTTTGGTTAGGGATAATTCACACTCAGCCTTTGTGTCTGCAGAGCAGAGGTGTTTTTCCAGAGCTCTGGATGAGGAAGAATAAACCATGTCAGCGTTACATCAGGGATTATTTTCCCGTCAAACCCGAGTTTTCCTCACACACCTCTGTTATGTTCAGTGGTCTGAGTGCAAGTTTGTCGTTTTATTGTATTTCTGTTTTCAACAAGAAACAAATGAAAAACCCTTGTGAACAAACCGATGCTCCCCATTACTGAAGGATTTGAAAAGTGAATGTTTGAAGTTGAGCGGCACGGTAGTGCAGTTGGTAGCGCTCTTGCCTCTCAGCAAGTAGGTCGCCCTGGTTCAAATCCTGACCCAGGGCCTTTCTGGGTGGAGTTTGCATGTTCTCTCCGTGCATGCATGGCTTTTCTCCAGGTACTCCAGTTTCCTCCCACAGACCAAAAACATGCATGTTAGACTGACTGGTAACTCTAAATTATCTCTGGGTGTGAGTGAGAGAGTGAATGATTGTTTGTCTCATTTGTCTCTGTGATGGACTGGAGACCTGTCCAGGGTGTCCCCTGCCTCTCACACATGGATATGATATGACTGGATATGGACACCAGGGACCCTCGCAGCACAAAAAGGAAGAAGTGGCTAAAGATAATGGATGGATGTTGGAAGTTTGCTCAAGTGTTTTTCTGGAAATGAACAGAGAATTCAAGTAAACAATGTTTTGGTCCAAGATATTCAAGTGTGTAGATGTTATGCTGTGTTGAAGAGGGACGTTTTTTGTTTAGCTTGTCCAAGACAGAACAAAGTGACAAATTGTGGCCAATGGAGGTATTTTATTCATGCCCAGGCACAATGACAAAGCCAGGGGGTGGCCAGTGGTGGCCTTGACCACCAAAGATTAATCTTCCCAAGGCCCTCCCCATTTATTTGAGGAAACATATCATATGAAACAAACACTTCTCACGTTGTCTCTGGTTCAGGAATGGCTTGACTTGAGGAATGTGACACTAGTAGCCCATCTCTGCATGGTGTGCACGAGTTTATCATATACTGTATAGCAATATTTTAATTTTCTAAGACACTGAAATTTTGGGTTTCATAATCATCAAAATTACAAGAAATAACAGGTGAACTATTTCATTCTGTGTAATGAATCTATTTACCTACCATATTTTTTGGCTTGTAAGTCACAGTTTTCTGTATAATTAGCATGCCTTGCAACTTATAGGCCAATGCGACATATTTATGGATTTTTTCCATATTTATAAACCAATTTTTGGCTGAGATATGACAGTTTTCATTCATTCTGACTGAAAATATTGAACACTACCAATTTCAGCCGCTAGATGGCAGCAGAGTAGTATGGCATGCTGTTGTGTCATGTAATAGGTAAAAGTAGCAATTAATGACACAACTGGCTTGCCATAGTCTGCCACCTTCGTCCAGCTCACTTGGAGCAACCGTCAAATCAGCTTCATTTCGCAATGCTGCTAATTTGACCATTGAAGTGCATTTATTAAGTAAAAGTTCAACTGAGACGCACCTTTACTGTAAAGTCGGGCAAACAAATTATTGTTTTTACGTGGTTAACTTGTTAAATTTCAAAGAAATGCACAGCGACACGCCCCTCTGCACATGCTTCTGAGTACTGGCTTTTGAAATGCAGCTGATTTGACCATCAAAGTGCATTGATTAAGCAAATGTTAGACTAAGACACACCTTTAATATAATTTCAAGCAAACCAATAATTGATTTAAGTGTTAATCTTGTTTAATTCTGGTTAAAGTTCTCCCGTGCACGTTCCTGTGGCCACCACTTGGCAGCCAATCGATTTTTGGCACAACACCGGCCCACATCTCCGGGATGTCAGCGGTGACGCATAATAGATGCGACTTGTACAGCGAAGTGACGTATTTATGGATTTTTCCACGTTATTAGACATATTTGGACTGATGAGACGTGTACGGCAGAAAATACAGTAATATATGAGTTTCACTTTCTGAAGTGACTGACAAAAAAAATTGAACTTTTTCACAATACAGTATTGTGATTGTTTTGAACATACCTGTACAGGTCTGAACATTCTTGGAGAAAATCCTTCAGAGCTTTTCAGATA
The DNA here is from genome assembly GCA_031762435.1 of Hypsolebias longignatus. Classification (NCBI taxonomy): domain Eukaryota; kingdom Metazoa; phylum Chordata; class Actinopteri; order Cyprinodontiformes; family Rivulidae; genus Hypsolebias; species Hypsolebias longignatus. The sequence goes on along the minus strand of JARVGV010001299.1, from coordinate 12,821,148 downwards.
CTCCAGCAACATGTTTGTTTTTGTTTGTGCCCACATCAGAAGCAGTGGAAACTGTTAGAAAAGTATTTACTGTACGGACTGGTTTGATTCCCTTTGCCACCACTAATGATCTACTGTTAGCAGGAGCTAAAAAACACACAATAAGTAATGTTATAACTAAGGAACAACATAAAACTAAAATGTCAAACAGAGTTGAATGATCAAAATGATTGTGAAATGGTCTCCTGGTTTCAAAGCACCCACTAACTCCAATAATTTATTTAAATTTGGTTTTAGGAATGTAACTTGTTAAACTGATTGGCTTACTAAAATATAAAACAGCAAGCCTTACAGATGCTGAAATAAAAAACCCACAAACGCAAAACTATTTTTCATCATTTGATAAAACTAACAGTCTCCTGTAATCGCTTATGAACATACATTTTACTCATTGCAGGGCTATCGATTTTACCCTCCTGATCCCCTTGGGTCATTTTGATACAAGGGCAGCTGGAGGGTTAACTCTAAAGACATTAGACACCAGACCATCATGCTAACAACACCACATACACCTTACATCTCACTGTATATTCAGTATAAAAGCTTCAAACCCATCTGCTAGTTCTAATTGAATATGTACTGTAGTCATATCCAAACTTTTGACCTATGCTACACACACAAACAAACACACACACCCACACACACACACATACCAAAGCTTGACCCAGTTTAGTGGCCCTGCAGACTCCAGCTGACACTGTGTGACCCACATAAGGACACAATCATTGAAAACTTTCTGTCATTCTTCTCTCATGTCTCACACAGAAAACGAAATGCGGTCTGTATGTGTGTGAGTCCAAGTGTGTGATTAGAAAATAAAGGCGGAGTTGAACCAGCAGGCCCATGTTTAGACTGAAGACTGACCCAGAACAGGATGGCCTTATTCACTGCACAGGTTTGTGAGCTTGAGTAGGAGTGTTTGTGTGTGCGTGTGTGTGCGTGTGTGAGCAGAACAGCACGAGGAGGACTGAGTCAAACTGGTTGAAGAAAAAAGTTGTTTCACTGGAAAACAACGCAGCAGAGGATATCTTTCAGATGTATACCTTCAGCTATCAGCTGCATGAAAGGCATCTCCGGCCTCACCTGCGGTGACAACACCTGTTAGATGGTGGTGGGGTGGGGGGTGTCATTTCAGCTGTTTGTGCACATTCTAAGTAACTTCTACAACTGAGCAAAAGTCAAGAATGTAGTTGATATCTTAAACTCTAAAAACTACTTATAGAGTAAAATGAAAATATAGTTCTGTTTTGTGCAAAGAATGTTCTTCCTGTGCACAGTTGCACAGGTCTCTCTTGTAAATGAATCCTCGAGGCTCATTGACACTAACCTGTATAAATAAAGGTTGAATGAAAAAAAAATCATGCTCTTTCACCAATCCTGCATTCCTGTAGTTTTTTCATACATAATGCCATCTGATTTAGAGGTATTAGTACTAGTCTGCCAGGAGTTGAGCTAACCTTCGGAGTGACCAGATGCTCTGATCAGGAGGACTCATACATCCAGCAGCCTCAACACAACTACATTTGCAAGAAAGTTCATGCTCAATAATCCAGGTACCAAATCCAATAATTCTCAGTCGGGTCATCTGGACAGTTTCTTTTTTTATAGAAACATTTTGCCCTCCATCCAGAGGGCCCTCCAGATGGAGGGTGAAACTGAGAATTATTGGATGTTTCAGTATTATTTTTTTTGTTATAAACCTATCACAGGTCTGGCATTATATTTTGATGCAGCTCCAAATTTGGGCGGGATTTGCTCAGTTTTTGTAGTTTTTGACCTTTTTGTTCTTTAGTCAATTACCTCCACACCTGTTAGAATCAAACATTTGTCTGTACTTTACCGAGCTGTAATCTGAAGTCCACATAAAATGAATTATTTAGTCTTCAAAACAAAACAGCTGTATATTGTTTGCCAGTTATCAGGAAGCTTGGAAAACCAGAAGAAAGACTGAATGTGAGTTACAGAACACATGTTGGTATTTTACTACACACTTATTTATGCACATATGTTCAATATATATTTTGATATCGTACTTTTGCAAATTGCTGATCCAACCCGTTCAAAAGAAAAAGCTTTTGGTAACTTATTGAGATGTTTTTGAACAGCTGAGTTTGGACAAATGTTAACTTGATTTCATTCTGTTAAATTTTTACTCACTCTTTACATTTTACACAATGCTTTCACCCTTGCAGAGTTGCTAAGGGGGTCATGGGTGTTTGCCTCTCCAGTCTACATGTGTTTTTTTTTAGACCTAGAGAAGGCTCAGGACCATGTTCTTTGAGGCATTCTGTGCGGTGCGCTATAGGAGTATGGGGTGCCCGGGTTTCTTTTAAGGGCTATCCAGATATGTATGTTTGTATATTTCAATACAACTAAAGCAGGAGTTGTGTCCATTTTCTTGACACAAAGTTGAGCTCGTTCCCAGTGATACTTTACGATGATGATTTACATGATGTGGTTCCATTGGCGTCTTCAGGCCAAGACCTTCAGCATGCACTGTGGTTTGTCTTTGGTCAACCCTCATCTATGGTCTCAAGGTTTGAATCATGTCTGAAAGAATGAGATCCCAGATACAAGTGGCCTAACTGGGCTTCCTTCGCAGCAGGGCCAGGCTCAGCCTTAGAGATACGGTGAAAAGCTTTGTCATGCAGATGGAGCTCAGCGTACAGCCGCTGCTCCTCCACATCGAAAGGTCAATTGATGTGTTCGGGCATCTGATATTTCCTGGACAACTCCCTTTAAAGGTTTTGCTGGCACGTCCCACAAGTAAGAAGCCCTGGGGAGAACCCGGAAAACTGAGGGTTTGTGTATCTTCTCTGGCCTGGGAATACCTCAGTGTCCCCCAGGACAAGCTAGAAAGTGTTTGTGGGGAAAGGGATGTCTGGATTTCTCTCCTGGACCTGTTGCCTCCGTGATCCAACAGATAATCGGTAGAAGATGAAGGCGAAAAACTGCGGCTTCTCGGTGATTGCATACCTTCACAGCAGTCAGGATGAAAGAAAAGAGGGTGCTGGGTGGATCAGTGAATAACTAATTTACTTTTACAGCCCAAAAGTGTTCATCGTCAGTAATTATCTACTAAGGATGTATGAATCATTTTACAGATGTAAGTGACTTGTTGAGCTTCTAAAAAGTGATCATTATAACTAGTTTTATTGTAAGCTGTTCACACTATTGTTAACTTTAGACATGTTCTTTACGTAGACCAACATTTAATTAAAGACTCAGTAGAAACACATTTTCCTCAGTTTCACTAAATAAGTTAAGACCCAGCCATATGTCCATTTATTTTCTACTTGATTGCAATAACAGCAGAGAGCCCCAAAAGATAAAAATAATAATTATTATTATATTCTGTTCATGAAAAGGCCATGCTGCAGAGGGGAAAAAAAAAGATGATGAGGATGGAAGAAAATAGTGAGCAAGTGTTTGAGAGTGTATCAGGAGACATCTTGTGATGGGGTCTTAATGGGAGGCAGAAATAGTCAGTACAACCTAATTGGATCTATCAGTGGCAGCTAAAACATGATGTTATGCAGGATTCAAACTCTATTAAACAGAGCTTTTGGAGGATATTTCTTGAGGTTATTGTACCTTTTTTTAACCTCTTCACAGTCTAACGTGTGTGTTTCAGGAGATCTTCCCTCCCCGTGCCCTGGAAACACTTGAAACACTGGAAACAAATAAATCAATATGCAATCTATGATGCCTTACAATCACTATGCTTCTGCAATTATTTCATGTTATCCTGTTTCATTTTGGTTCACTTGTTGTCTCTACTCTGGCCATAAAGATGTCAATTATTTCTCTTTGTGTTTTCCTCTCGTCTCTCTCAGTTGCCCTCCTCCCTCGCTCTCTCCGGCTCTCACTCTGTCATTACTGTGAATTGATTTGAAAGGCTAAATGTCTACAGGCTGTCTCAAACCCATTGACTCTTCTATCGATGATGAAATTGAGATCCCATCAAAAGACGATGGAAAAACATTGAGGCTGCTAAGCAGAGCGGCGTTATTCTGGCGTGCACTGAGCAGTGGCTCTTTTTAGTGGCTTCCTAATAGTTGGATGTACTTTTACAGGCATTTGTGCTTCTAATCATCCAACTGTTAAAGTGTTAGGATGTTCACACTCCAGTTCAAGGCCAGCTTCTTCAAAAGAAGACAAAAAAAAAAAATCAGCTTCAAATTTTAAAGAAATGTTTTTTGTTGGCCTTAAAGTTTGAAAATCAAGGGACTGTTGCCTCTTAGCGAGAAGGTCGCTGGATCGAACCCCAGCCCTTTCTGTGTGGAGTTTGCATGTTCTCTCCATGCATGCAAGTTTTCTCCGGGTACCCCAGTTTCCTCCCACAGACCAAAAACACGCATGTTAAACTGATTGGTGACTTAATTGTCTCTAGGTGTGAGTGAGAGAGTGAATGGTTGTTTGTCTTGTTTGTCTCTCTGTGTCCCTGTGATGGACTGGAGACCTGTCCAGGGTGTCCCCCACCTCTGCAGTGACTGCTAGATATGGGCACCAGTGACCCTCGTGACCCAAAAAGGAAGAAGCGGGTAAAGATGATGGATGGATGGATGGATGGATGGATGGATGGATGGATGGATGG
>JARVGV010001299.1:12718848-12736098 GCA_031762435.1 Hypsolebias longignatus | reverse complement strand
CGGTGACAACAGGCTCCAGGGATCTGGGTTAGGCCTCGCCCTGCAGAACCGGTTTCCACCTCCTCTCCATTCCGCTTCAAGGTGGGACCCGGCGTGAGGAGGAGAGCACGAGGAGGAGACAGACATGTCGGTGAGGAAGAGGAGACACATGTTGGTGAGGAAGAGGAGACACATGTTGGTGAGGAAGAGGAGACACATGTTGGTGAGGAAGAGGAGGCCGTGACACCAGTAGAAATAAGACAGAGTGAAAACTTGTTTCCAACACACGATCAAAACATGAAGCAGAACAATAAAATAAATAAACATCATTGATCAGTGTCATCAGTTCAGATCAGGTTATTGATGTAACAGAAGTCGTCTCAGGTCACGAACAGAAACACTTATACATAAAAAAGTCAGTTAGTAAAAGCTCTCTGTCTCAGGAAGCAGCAGACTCGTTGAACGTTCACTTCATCGCAGTCTGCCATCCTGAGCGAGCACGAAGGAGACAGTGGGAAGGAAAAACTCCCTTTGAACAGGAAGAAGCCTCCAGCAGAACATCAGAGTTCATGCTCGATAATCCAGGTGAAGCTCAGTCGGGTTGAACAGAAAAGACGAGGAAACACTTGTGACATGGACACAGTGAAATGATTCAACTTTCATCACAAAGACGACCTTTGACCTTAGATTTAAAATTCAATTAAAAAAAAACTTTCTTCTTCTTTCGGCTATTCTCTCTTCAGAGGTCTCCACAGCGAGTCCTCCTCCTCCACCTCACTCCAACTACCTTCATGTCCTCTCTAACTTTATCTCCCAGTTGTTCAACATGTGCTGTAACTCTGATGATCTCATTCCTGATCTTCTCCATCCTTGTCACTCCTAAGGAGAAACTCAACATCTTCATTTCTGCAACTTCCAGTTCTGTCTCCTGTCTTTTTTGTCCATGTCTCTGTCTCCAGACCATACAACATAGCTGGTCTCACCACTGTCTTGTAAACTTTTCCTTTGCCGACACCTTTTTGTCACAAATCACTCCTGAAACTTTTCTCCATCCACTCCATCCTGTACTCGCTTTTTCACCTCTTTGGCAGAGGTAGGGCAGCCGACTTGAGACCAGAAAGTCACGGTTCGACTCCCTGCCATGCCCACAATTTGTAGTGTTTCTGAGTAAGACACCTAATCCCTAACTGCTCCCCGGGTGCTTACATAGCTGCCCACTGCTCCACCTGGGTGAACCTCACGTCACGTGTGAGAGGAACATACAATGATAAATAGCAGTTTACACTTCCTTTACCACATTCATCATTTTCCTGGATGGTGGACTTCATGTAGTTGAAGTCCTGCACCTTTGTGACCTCTGCTCCTTGTCTGATTATCTATTTATATTAATACATTAAAAACAGGTGTACCTGAGTGGCTGATGAGTTTACAGTAGGTCAGTCTTTTGCAAACATCTTAGTCCATTGGCCAACTTGGTTGTTTTTTGTTTTGTTTTGTTTTTTAGATATTTTATTTATTTTTCTGACATACCAGTATTTTAAATGTGATCTATACTTTAAAAATCAAATCTGCAAAATTATTTTTACTCTAGATGGGAACCAACCTTCTGTCGTATTGGTTTAACCAGAGTCTGTTTTGCCTCTCTGGCTTTCTTCATGTCTTCTGGAGTGAGTTTGGCCACCACAGTGTTGTGAACCCACCGGGTCTGGTAGTGGTACCTCTGAAACTGGGACAAGGTGTGCAGGGTGCGACTGCTCTGTGCTGGCCAGCCTGCTCCTCCTATAGCCATCCCTGGACTAGGATGCATCCCTAACAGAGGAGAGAGTCAAGTTTCAGTGTAAAGGTGAGAACTAAACAACTAACTTCAACTTCAACAACAACTTCAGGCCAATCAGTGGATTAAAGGTGAACAGAGAAGTTCATACGTATGTTATGTGTATTTAATTGCTGGACATGGACACCGGCGACCCCCGTGACCCCCCCAAAAAAAGGAAGAAGCAGTTAAAGATAATGGATGGATGTTTCACTGTGAAAAGTGAGTGTAGTGAACTTTATAAAATGGTCTTCAGATAAAATGGTATGCATATGATTAGACTTATGTTCAAATAAAACAAACACCAAATATTGATAATGGCATTTATTGTTATTTTATATTTAGATGTATGCTCATTTTCGGTTAGGACCTCAGTGTGGGTCATGAACGTGAGCGTCTTCAGATAATCTACAAAGGTGACACTAAATGTAAAAAGACTGCCAACAGCCAACAAAACATCATGAATACTACAAAGAATAAACTGTCATAAATTAATAAAACACTATCGTAGTAGAGACAGCTGTTAAGAGTTATTATGCCCTTATTAAATAAGGTTTATTAGAAGTTTGTACATTTAAACCAGTAATATTTAGAGGCACAAGCCCCTGTTAGTTTTAGAGTCGGAAGCTGAAATGTTTGGAAAGCACAAATAAATAATTTAAATACAGCCCTGTTTCATATTTTTTACACGTGATGTGACTATAAAATTCAAAAATTGTCTTATCACAAAAAAAAATTGTACAACTTTTTGGTTCCGACATCTAACGCGTTTACTTTTTTCTATGTAAATAGAATAATGGTTTATAATATTTGCAGATTAATACATTTTGTTAGTTATTTTGAGAATTGATTAATTAGACATTACACTTTAATACTATCAGAGAAAATGTTTGGCTAGTTGCTTCTTTATACCAGCCATTTAGTTTTGTCTGAGGTGAAACTAAAACTGTTTCACAAAAATATGTGTAATAATTTGTAAAAATCGTGGACATTAAAATGTCTTTCATCAGGGGCCATGTTCTCACAGCCCCCCCTTTCCTTCTTAAAGGGGACGTCTTGTTTGTTTTTAGTGCACAGGTGAAAAGCTGACTTTGGAGATGAGAGGAAGATGGAGCGAAACACGAGGGACTTTCACCTCTGAGCAGTTAAATTAATGAAGGATGACACAAGTTTAAAATGAAACATATTACTGATCCAGATTGTTTCCATTTCAGGACAGGACTTCAGATATTTATATCTGAAAATATCTGCTGATAAGAAATAAATGCTTCAACAAATCTGTTGCTTTGCAGGATTCATTTGTGCGCTCTCTAAATTTACCACATGGGATACATGCTAATCCTAAAACATCTGTTAGAAAAACTTAAAATAAGACCCACACGCACAAAACAAAAATATTTCACTTTCAGAGATTAGCTTTTTTTTTTTTCATTTCCCAAACACAACATAAATAAAATAAAAAGCAATCAAAGCAAGTTTTATATAGTTTCAGCATTTGTGCTGTCTTTGCACATTATTCATCTGGAAACAAGGATGAAGAAGATATTGCCTGTGTGCATCCCCCCGGCTGGTCCAGCTGGTCCTGCCTTGTTTTGATCCACAGTCTCAGGAGAGAACTCAGACCCCACAGCCCACTTGGCTGCTTCTTCTGGGTCCATGTCGTCCCAACCCTCTGTGTCCGGAAACACGTCCTCCTTTACCGCCTGTCACACAAAAACACACGGTTATATTTTACTGTTGCTTCACTGTGAGTGTATTACTCAGTGAAACTCACTGTACTGTTGCTGCCCATGAAAGTGGCCACCAGTCCATCCACCACGTCCTGGGCAGCTCTGACTCCTGGGGCCAGGGAGGAGTTGCAGGCCATCAGTCGGAGCTGCTCGCCCTGGGTGATGACCAGAGCTGAGCCCACTTTCCCAGCCCCCCGGAGCACCTGCAGCACTTCTGACAGCATCACCTTAACACACAGACACTCACTACAAGCTGGGAAATGTTCTGTGCAACAATTTCAACGAATACATTGATTTAACCAGAGTGAAATAACGATGAAAGATGATACCATAAAAACTGTTCCTCCACTGAAGTATTTTCACCTTGAGGCTAGTTGTTCAGGTGTCCTGACATGTGACAGTACCACGTGCTGTTTTGTAAATGTGTATTAAAATACCTAACAGTACTCATATTCACGAGAAATATCCTAGAAATTTGAAAAACAAGTCATTCCCGGGTCTGGTGATAACTAGCTAATCCGTTAGCTAGTTGGGTAAACTGTTTAGCTCTGCTAGAAAAAAAAAAAACTAAATACCACCTGCACACTCAAGCCCTGAGTTCAAACATCTGTAATAAAAACGCTGAAATAGATTAAACACTGTCAGTGACTTACTTTTCCAAAGAAAACACGTTACTGTAGATTCACTTAGCGCTGCCCTTTCCCCATACTGTACAACCGGAAGTTAAACTCTGACTATTCAACTAACATCCAATCACAGCAATAAAAAGGAGGGGCCTAACTGCACGATTATGTAATAACCAATAGCAGTGTAGGTTGCTCATGACGAAAAAGGATGTATTATCCAATCACAGTAGGAAACAGAAGTACAGACGGAACAACTGTCCAATTAGAGGGAAGGGGTGTTCTTGTTTAAGGTCATGTATCAAACTGGACGACAGGACAGACTCACTACTGTCTCTAAGTTAAAACATTCAGTTTAGGACGGCGATTTTAAATTGTTTAAAAAAATCTGTATGCCTCTCTTATGATTATGTTTGTCTATTGTTGATTGTCCAAGGAAAATCTACTGTTGCTGTTGCCATCATTCTTTGTTTGTCGCCAGGTCTCTCTTGTAAATGAGTCCTCGAGGCTTCTCATGTATGAGATGATAAGTGTATGAGATGATGAAATGTATGATAAGTTAAATGTATGATAGTAAATGTATGTGATGAGATTATAAAAATATGAGATTATGAATGTATGAGATTATAAAATGTATAAGATGGTACGTGATAATAAATGTATGAGATTATAAAAATATGAAACTATAAACGTATGAGATGATGAAATGTATGAGATGATAAATATATGAGATGTTAAAAGCATATGTTAAATGTATGATAATAAATGTATAAGATTACCAGTATATATGAGGTGATAAATTCATTCAAACTTTATTTATACAATCCCATTGAGCCTCGGCGACTCATTTACAAGAGAGACCTGATTTCTTTAGCAAAGAGTGATGACAACAGTGGATAACAACGACAACAATAGACAATCGTAAAAAAGGCATGCAAATTTATTTATTTATTTATTTATTTATTTATTTATTTATTTCAAATTAAAATAAAATGGCAACCAAAAGGACAGTGAAAAGGAAAGAGTAGCAAAAAACAAACAAATAAAAAACCCTGCTAGATTATAAGGCGGTGTAGAAAAACTAAAAACAGGAATATATTGTGAGTTAAATTTCTGAGATGGTAAATACATGAGCTGTTAAATGTTGAATGTGTGTTAATAAATCTATGAAATGGTAAATATATGAGATGTATATATATATTAAATGTATGAAAATAAATATATGATAATATAAATGTATGAGATTGTGAAATGTATGAGACTGTAAATACAGTATATGAGATGTCAAATGTATATGTTAAATATGTGATAATAAAAGTTCAAGGGGACAAATGAAATACAAATAATAATATACATGTATGAGATGATAAATGTATGAGATGGTAAATATATGTGATGTTAAATGTATGTTAAATGTGTGGTAATAAATCTATTTGTATGAGATGGTAAATATATGAGATGTAAATGTTAAATGTATGATAATACATATATATGTATGAGATGATAAATGTATAATATAAATGTAGAGATATGAGATGGTAAATATATGAGATGGTAAATGTGTATGTGTATAATAAATGTATAAGATGACATATGATATGTGATAATATAAATATATAAGATGATTAAATGTATGAGACGGTAAATACTGTATATGAAATGTTAAATGTGTGATAATAAATGTAAAAGATGACAGATTAGGAATGTATGATAATATAAATGTATGAGATGGTAAATATATGAGATGTATGTATGATAATAAATGTATAAGATGACAGTTGATACATGTATGATAATATAAATGTATGAGATGGCAAATATATGAGATGTTAAATGTGTATGTTAAATGTATGATAATAAAAGATGACAGATGATAAATGTATGATAATGGAAATGTATGAGATGGTAAATATATGAGATGTTAAATGTGTATGTTAAATGTATAATAATAAATGTACAAGATGACAGATGATAAATGTATGATAATATAAATGTATGAGATGGTCAAAATATGAGATGTTAAATGTGTATGTTAAATGTATGATAATAAATGTATAAGATGACAGATGATAAATGTATGATAATATAAATGTTTGAGATGGTAAATATATGAGATGTTAAATGTGTATGTTAATGTATGATATAATAAATGTATAAGATGACATAATATATATGATAATATAGATATATAAGATGAGTAGATGTATGAGATGGTAAATATATGAAATGTTAAATGTATGATAATAAATGTATGAGATGATAAATGTATGATATGTTAATGGCATGACAAAAGTGAAGAACTGTTCAGAGTTTGACCTTTGATGTTTCGGTGCGGTGAGTCGGGATGGTGGGGGGGGGGGGAGGCAGAGGGCGGGAGCAGGGTGCACTCCATATAAGGGCATACCACCGACTCTGCGCTGTTATTGGCTGCGGGCCCCGTGCAGCTGCTTGTCAACAAGATGGCCTTCCTCCTCTCTCCGTTTTGACACAGATTATTTTGGTATCCCCGAGAACAGAATGTGAAAGCTCGCGTCACTTCTGAACAGCTAGTGGGAGAGCGACTGTATGGAGTCCCAACAAGGCGTACAGAGAGCCGGGCTGAGCTGAGTGAACTGACAGGCTCACGATCAGCCGTAGAACAAGGCTGATGTCAGAAAGTAGCCGCAGGCCCGCAGCTAGTAGCGAGCTACCCGAGCTACGTGGACTCGGACAGTCAACAACTGCATTTCACCAGACAAGACTGGTCGGGTTGGAAAGAAATACAGCGAATAAACACTTGGCATCGACTGTCCGCAGATCGACAGGCTTGTCGGAGAAGAACAACGCCTTTAAGGTATATTTACTGAACTTGAAGCTGCTTTTCTTGGTCTTGTTTTGCAGGTGAATTGTGCTGTCGAGTTAGCCCGCTCGTTAGCTCAAACAATAACCTGTTCGCTCAACAATTAACGACACCAAGTCCACAAAGTTATGTAAAATGGCTAATTTAGAGGTTAGTTAACGTCAACTAACATAAGTTAGTTGTTTGTGATTTCAGGCGCTGGACATTTACTCCGAGGCTAATGTTAGCTAACAGTTTGATTAGCTGTTTATTAAAACATGGTTCCGACATTTAACAGTCACTCCTGCTTTTGTTGATGTGAAATGCTTTTGTTGTAACCTTCCTTAGAGGTTCATGAAGGGTCAGCTTGTTTTTAGCATTTGGGTGAGTTAAAAACAAAAGTCTGAAAAGTAAAGTAACCTGTTAGGCCTTCGTTTATGACCCACAGCACCTCGTTTGAGGACTTTACTCCTGTTTTGTTGCGGGAAGGAAAACATCACATATGTTAGGTTAAATGTGGAAACTTTTTTTATCTTGAACTAAAAGTCATCCAGAATATTGTTTATAAAAAGTAGTTTTAGACATGCGCATAAACAGTTAGGATGATGTTTTGTATTATTCAACCTAAGGAGGTATTACCCAAATGCAGGCACTTGGAATGATTTTTACTGAAGGCTTCTAAAATGTAATTATGTAATTAGTTAGAACTATACAAACAAAATGACACCTGATTCGTTATAATAGGTTAATAGAACAAAGGACACAGGGTAAAGAAATGTGTCCCTAATTATGAGACTTGAGACAAAAGGAAAATGAATGGGACTTGAATAAAATGTTATTGTTGAAAATGAACTGTGTTCAGGAATAAAGTCACAGAAATTGACATAAAACCATACACACGGCGGGTCCTCAAATGCCCCGTCATGGTGCTGGAAGGCATGTCTGTCATTTTTTTATATTAAGATTAGAACTCGTAGATCATGTGTCAGGCTCAAGGGCCAAGTCCGGCACTTATTAATGTCTTATCTGGACCCCCAAGATTATATTTTAAATGTAAAATATTTGTACTGCTTCTCATTTTGATTAAAGGTTTATTAAATCTTAATTTAGTGCCAAGTTTGACGCCAGAAAAAAAAATTAGATTTTTCATTCATTTTTGAATTTGATATAGAAAGAGCAACAAAGAAAAGTCAAATAGACGGATCAAACTCTTGTCGATGTTCCTGACATGAGCTAATGTACTGATTAAAATTGGCCCAAGCTTTTAGTTTGGATCAAGTTTTTAGTACATGTATTGACCCCCTTTTGTAACTGAGTTTTACACCCCTGACATCTTAGGCATGTTATACGAGGATCAGATTTTTACAATCACGGATCTCCAAGTGCCTGATTTAATAAATGCATCTAAAGGAACACAGTTTTGGTGATTGTAACGCAGTACTAGTACACAGTAGTAACAATAGTAGTAGTAGTTGTAACACAAGTTTGCTCCCTTGCAGCGTCTTGATGTAATTTATTGAGACAATAAGTGATTGGGCCACCTTTCAGAGCTCTGTTGACACAGTGGCCTTTGTGAATGTCTGCTCAAAGCACAGTCCAGCCTGTGCTGATGTTATTGAACAAACATGCCAGAGCTCACACACAAAGACGGCGTGCAAGCCGCTCAGACGCTCATCCCTGAGTGTCCCGCACGCCTGTAATATAATGTACTGGTACTTGGCTCTGTTCTTTTGTTGGTAGTTTGCAGCAAAGTTGCTGGTCTTCAGAGGCACAGAGACAAACTAAACTAAAGGTTTATTAAGTTTAAGTCTGTTAAGGCATAAACTGTAGTGTTCGTCTGTTCAAGCAGAAACCATAGAGCTAAAAATTCAAGTGGCTTGGATTACTTTTCTATTTTAGCAGGTTCATTTGTAACAGTGGTACTGTGTGCCACAAGGATGTAACTTATGGCCTTATAAGAAAAAAAACCACTTTTGAAATCAAAGTTTAGAAATAAACACTCCACGTTTAGTTTGTTAAATGTTTACTCTAATAGGAAAGCAGGGCATTCATTTCTTAAAAAGGTTACTTGAAAATAAATGTCATCTATCAGCATTGTGGTTTGAACATAAACTATTTTTTTTCTTCTGTTTTCCTGTGTTGTGTGTGGATTATCATGTTTTAACTACAGCAGGAATATACAGGTTTGATAGCAAGAAAACTGTTTACCATGACGTGTTTCACAAGAATATGAACATTTCCTGAGTATGATGTAGTCTGTTATTGACAAGATGTACTTACGTAGGTTGGATAACAAACATATCTACCCTCTGGTTCAACTAATACATCTCCTGTTTGATTTAGCAGCACGAGATCTATGCAGCAGTTTCTGTGGAAACGGTTGCGTATTAAGACGCACAGTAAATCATGCTTCATCGTTGACATTCTGCCAGTCAGGTTTGATAATCAATGCGGTCCTGGGATCTGTAGTGTCGCTGCAGAGTCTCTCTCTGCCGGGACAGGATTTGATGGATTAGGTTGCTGCAGAAAGCTTAAAACCAAATCGGAGGCTTTCTTTGCAGAAACTGAAGTAGCAAACGAAGGGGAAGAGAAACGGACGTGAACGTGACCGAACACTAACTTGGCAGAGACACGGCTGCAGAGCTGCATTTGGAGACGTAATAACTCCACTTGGACTCTTTGAAAACAATCGAAAGAGACTCCTCACAATAAAGTCCTAAACATATTGTTCTTATTAATCAAAGAGGGTTGGTTTGTTGCTCAGATGAGCCCGTGTGCTGTTTTAGCAGTTGTTTTAAGAACCAGCGTGTTCCTTCATGTTGGGTAGTAAACGCATCGTCTTTGACTGTTGCAGCTTTACGTGTTAAAACTTTAAAGGTTGCTGGTGAAAAGGAGGTAGAACATTTGAAGTGGTTTCAGAAGGATGGTCATCCACAGTGTAATCTGCTCTGAGCTGAGTCGTTGCTGTGTGATTACAGAGGACACATGTACAGTTGTGCACCACACGGTGTGGGTGGTGGTTCCTTTTTGCACTTCTCTCAGCCAATCCATTAGTCCAAATGTACAACGCACCACCCCGTGCAGCGTTGCACAAAAAAGAAGAAGAAAAAAAAAAGACGTGACCTGTTTTTGAACCATTTGAGTTTAAACGACCAAAATCGAACTCAGACGGCTAAGGTGTCATCTTAAATACGTCAACCATTACCTGCGTAAACTCATTGATAATCTTTGTCTTGATTGTGTAACAAGCTCTGCCTTCAAGTGAACCACTGTCACTGTTACAAGCTGTTTTTTATTTATTTATTTTTATCTGTTTTCAGGATGGTTTTTAAACAATCAGTTTTTATCAGAGCAATGAATCATAGTAGAATAGATTGGTTGTGACCATGCTTAGTCACTGGAGCTTGATTATCATAAATAAAATACTGTTGATAACAATTAAAATATAAAGGCATTTATTTGCTTTACAAATTTTATTTTTTTTTACAACATGGGTCTACAACGAACACGTCACAGCAACAAGACAAATATGAAGTGTGCATCACTCAGAAAATCTAATGGGTATGGGAATATTTTATATTTTCTGCCCCAGCTCTTTCTATACCTGCAGTACAATGGACACCACATTAGTTGTTGTGATTCATGCTCAATGATCCAGGTAGTTAAATCTAACAAGGTTGAGTCAGGTCCTCTGGACGGGTTCTTCAACAAAGAAGAATCTGTCCAGATGATCTGACTCATCCTTGTTAAACAGAAGTTGTTTATGAGCTTGCTGTTTTTTAATGAAAGGAATATAAAGTTGTGGACAGATACTGGGTCACAGATGTTTTATGCTTTTATGCTTCTGCGTACAGAAGTAAATGAGAGGCCAGATAACTGTAAAAACACACCTCTAAAGTGATGACACTTTATGGGAAGTTTTTCTTTCCTCATCTAGGGCAAATACTGCCATTCAGTGGCATGTGGTTGGAGAGGTGTTCTCTTCACGGATGAGTCCTGCTTCTCACTGTTTAGAGCAGATAGCAGACTGTGTGGATGGTGTTGTGTGGGTGAGCGGTTTTCTGATGTCAACATTGTGAATCGGGTGGCTCATGGTGGTGGTGGGGTTATGGTACAGGCAGCGTATGTTATGGACGACGAACACAGGTGAATTTTACTGATGGCATTTGGAATGAACAGAGATAATGTAATGAGATCCTGAGGCCCGTTGTTGTGCCATTCATCCACAACCATCACCTCATGTTACAGCATGATAAAGCACGGCCCCATGTTGCAAGGATCTGCACACAGTTTCTGGAAGCTGAAATCATCCCAGTTCTTGCATGGCCAGCATACCCACTGGGCATGTCACCCATTGAGCACATTTGGAACGCTCTGGTTCGGCGTATACAGCTGTGCGTTCTAGTTCCTGATAATATCCAACAACTTTGCACAGCCATTGAAGAGGAGTGGACCAATATTCCACTTGTCCCAGCTGCCCCAATCAACAACATGATTGACTATATGAGAAGAAGTGTTGCACTGAATGAAGCAACTGGTGGGCACCAGATACTGACTGGTTTTCTGACACTCTAGACCAGCGTAAGGCACACCTGTACACTAATCATGCTGTCTAACCAGCATCTTCCTATTCCACTCTGTGAATGATTTATCTTTGCAAAGGAGAAGTGTCCACTAACACAAATTTATAACGTTATGAACAGTATTTGAGAGAAAAAGGCCTGTTCTGTACATAGAAAAGTCTGAGGTATTTGAGTTCAACTCATGAAAAATGGGAGCAGAAACAAAAGGGTTGTGTTTTTTATATTTGTTCAGTGTATGTAAGCCTTGTGATCTGGATAACTTCAAAAATAAGCAACGTGCCAACTTCCATTTTGGTGTGTGGCTGCATTGAATGGTCACCATCAAAAATGTATATGTATATGCAGGGCTTAATTTGAGCTGGATCCTGCCGGAACAAAATCCAGGAACTCTTTTTACTTTGTCAGAGTGCGTCCCGGCAACAGTTTGCGCGGATCCGGCAACTTTCAGTCTTACTAATAATAAAGTTGTGAACAAGTATGGCTGCCTTGTTGTTGTTTTGGGAGCCATGCTTGAACCATGTTGCTCCTCTCTGCTGCTGAGACGATAAATAAATAACTCTGACATCTCCGCTGCTGTTTTTATGAGGCTCTGGACGCTTGTCACCCACAGCACGCATGTGACAGAGTATACGCTCAAAGCGAGATGATGCCTGTCCTGCCCCCCCTTTCGCATTGACATTTTTTTTTCCACACACTGGAAATAAGTGTGAAAAAAGTTTAACTTGTTTTTTGGTTTAGTGTTTTTAAAGCATCATACTTTTTAAATTTTCCTGGTCGTCCAAAATGAAAATGAAAAGAGAGTTGACAAAATGTAACTTAATTCTGTAGTTTAATTGTTTCTGTGTTTGGTCAAGTTCATCCAGGTATTAATATGTCCTGTATTTTTGCTTTATCTGTCAGTAAAGTTCAAAGTGTCTGGTCCGTTGTAACAATAGCTGGTATACTGCTTCATCTTGGTACCTCATCAGTTGAAACAATTACTAGAATGCTTTACAATCGCACTTATTATTAACTCTTAATGGATCTTTATTACTTCAACATACAGCAAATGTAGGGGGTCATCTTCCAAGCTGAGAGTCAGGGAACTGTTCCCAGCCCCGGCAGTGTGCAAAAGTGTCTATAGGCAAAACAACTCCACCCCTGCATCAATATGTGTATTGGTGTATGTGTGAGAATATAAGGGAGTGCTATATAAAGGGTGTCACTGTTATTCGCAGTGAACTAAAGGGCAAAGTTTAACGAGTCACCAGCATCTCTACAGGTTACTCTTGTAGTTTTATTCTTACTTGAGTTTAAAAAAATATATAATACCAGGAGTGAATGCAATTAGAGTTGTAGCAAATCAGAAACGCTCCACCTGTTCAGCAAACCAGTCTAACCTGGAGTGTCTCTGTATCCCTGCCAGCAGTGGCTCTTTTTAGTACTCTAATTGGAAAGCTAATGTTTGATACATGAACACTATGACTTAAATTAAAACAGTTTGCTTTTATTGTAACTCCTAATGTTATAATATTTATTGAATGTCTTGAAGTACTTAAAGTAATTTACATTAAATATGTGCAAACAGTACACCAATGACCTAAGTGTGTCCTCAAGGGTTGTGGTGCGTTCCTGGCATTCCCTGTAGCCGGTCTAGCTACAGAAACAAAGCATGCTGGAAGGACGAACGGTCTTCCCCATTCCCCAATCTGTAGTGTATGCACTTTAGCAGAAAGGGGTGAGGACGGCAGCAACAATTTCACTTCTAACCCACCCCTGAGCTGCTGTTGACTAAAAATAGGTCCTGCATATGCCTGTATGCTCCTCCCCATGTTGCTTCCTATTAAGTCAAGTCCTCTTTGAAAAGCTGAGATGCAGAGGGAGCGAGCGATGAGGATCCATCTGACGCTTTTGTGTTTCGTCTTTCCTCCCTTTCATCTGCCGCCCACACATCTCAAACCTGAAACGTAATCCTTCTAATATGATTTGGAGGCATCAGAGCGAGGGGGCAGTCTTGTGGCGAGAGCAGCAAATGTTACAGCTAATTAAGTTTGGCCCGAGTATGAAACAGGCCGTTTGGTTTCTGTACCAGTGTGATGGTGTTCGTCTCCACAGTCTGGTGGTCTGGGGGTTCAGAGTGCCAGCAGCTTGTGTAAAGACCTCAAGGCAGCCATTGAGTGCAGCTCCAATAGGCTATTGATTAACTGCAGTAACTCCAGCACCGACAAGCTCTACAGTAAACTGTTATTCCAGTGTATGTTTTTACTTGATGTCTTTTTGTTTCCTGTCTATTCTTCACTTCTTGTTTTAATTTTCCACAGGTTTTATGCCCGGTGTTGGTTGTCAGCCAGTCTGGTGGAGCAGGGAGCCAACAATGAGAGCACTTGGTGTCTGCTGGCCAGCTTAGATGCAGACATGCCACGGTGGTCCTCCTCCTGATGGACCGCGACACCTTCTCCCACATCCGGCTGTGGTGTCCCCGCCCCTTTGGCACCTACTCCCAGAACAAAGCTCGGAGTCCCAGCTCGGTGGGCGGCGGGGGTGGAGGTGCCAGCGGCGCGGGGTCCCCCTCGATCTGCAAGGTCGAACTCAGTCAGGGTGCCAGGAGGGTGGCAGGAGAAAGTGAAGATGGGATGATAGTTGGGGTGCAGGAGGGCGATGGAGAGGAAGAGGATGTGGGCTCGGAGAACACTCCACCTGAACCTGAGCTTGAATCCAGCTCCCTGATGCAGAGCGAGACCCCTCAACCCCCTTCAGCCCCTCCCTCACCACCCACTGCGGGGTCCCAGATGCAGGACGGACGGGTTCTGTTGGACACCTGGTATGTCATAAAGCCGGGCAACACCAAGGAGAAGATCGCCTTCTTTGTTGCGCACCAGTTCAGTGGAGCCGGCCAGCTCAGACCAAGTGCCATGAAGGTGAGGAGCTGCAGGAACTGGAGTGTTGTAGGACTGTTGCTTGATCTGATCATTCTTCTTTCCCCCTACAGGTTAAAGGGAACTGGGCAACTGACTGCAGTAAAGCCAAGAGACGAAGGCGGTGCTCCTCATACGACCCTCCAGCACGTTCCCATGCTCCATGTCACGACAGCTCTGTCTCACCTCACAGTCCTGACGAGCCGCACCTCGGAGGCCTGAACGAAACGGACCTGCTTTCTGTAGCAGAGATGGTTGCCTTAGTTGAGCAGAGGACTGCCATGGCCCTTCAGGGGATTGTTGCCGTTCATGGGAACCAGCACCACCAACCCCCTGCTATCACTCACAGTCAGGGCCTTAGCTCCAGCCAGCACACTCTGCTCAGGGGCACAGTGTCAGACCCCTCCCCTGTGGTGTTTGTATCAAACAGTTCACACGGTCAGCCCTCCAAAGAAAACGAGAAGCCATCATCTCCCATCCAAGCGGACCAGGAGCTCCAAGAGCAGCACGAGTCATGCAGAGTGGCGCAGGCCATCGCACACTTCGAGTCTCAAAACCTCGAGAACCGGCTCCATTTGGGTCCTGGTTCTGAAATGCCCTCTTCTAATGGAGACAGTGAGGGCGAGCACAGGAGAGGAGACACTGTAACACCCCCTGCACCATCCAGTCATAGTCATGGTGAGGTGAGGATAGCGTTCAGAGTGTCCAATCTGGACCCACGTTCTCAGCTGGAACCAGCCAGCCGATCCCGCTGTATGTTTATGAGCTGTGGTGGGGGGGGGAACCAGGCGGCAGCCAGGGCCAAAGAGAAAATCACTTGTGACCTGTACCAGCTCCTCAGCCCCTCGTCAAGAGACCCCAGCACGTTGCTGCTTGCTGCTACAGCGTCTGCCCCTAAAGCAGACGGAGACCTTCATCACCAGGACAGGCCGACCTGCTGCAGCCCCGACCCCACCCAGGAGCTGTCTTCTGGGGAGAAGAAGGCTGCAGGTGTGGGGAGGGAGCCAGTGACTGGTTTCCACGTGGAGGTGGTGGTGACGGGTGCTGTAGACCAGTGTGTATTCTACGGCAAAGACAGCACAGAGAACGTGCAGGAGGAGACGGTGTGTTTCGCCGTGGGGGGAGGGAGCGGTGGGGGTGTTGGGAGCTCAGCGGACCCTTCATCAGATGATCCCCCTCCTGGACAACTGTTTTTCCTTCAGTCTCCCAGGGGACCAGAGGAGGATGGAAAAGTAACCACTGGCAGCGGGTCAGGAATGTGCTCTTTGGACTGTGCCAACAACAGCAGTCTTGGGTCGGGGGTGGCAGTGGGCTCGGGGGAGCGGGCTACGCGACCGGACTCTCCCAGTGTTGTGGAGGACTGCTCAGACCCGTCACTGTGTCGCCTGTACCGCCACGTGTCCCACGACTTCCTGGAGATCCGCTTTCAGATCCAGCGTCTCCTGGAGCCGCGGCAGTACATGCTCCTGCTCCCCGACCACATCATGGTGAACATCTTCAGCTACCTGCCCACCCGCGCCCTGGCCGCCCTCAAGTGCACCTGCCACTACTTCAAGGCGCTGATCGAGACGTACGGCGTGCGCGCCGTGGACTCCCGCTGGAATCAAGACCCCCTCTACAAGGACGACCCCTGCAAGCAGTGCAAGCGTCAGTACGAGCGCGGGGACGTGTCTTTGTGCCGCTGGCACCCCAAACCTTACCACCACGACCTGCCTTATGGACGATCCTACTGGATGTGCTGCCGGCGAACCGACAAGGACACGCCGGGCTGCCGCGTCGGCCTCCACGACAACAACTGGGTGCAGCATCCTGCCGACGGCTCTCAGCCCATTCGCACCAAGAAGGAGGAGCGGAGGGAGGAGGCCAGGTAGGGAGTGGGGGACAGACTTTAAGAAACAAGTCTTCATCTCACTGTTCTTCCTCCTCACCTCTGGTCAGAGAGCAGGGGAGCAGAGAGGACTGCGAGGAGGACTCAGCGCTCCAGGTCTTTCTTATATTTGCCCTCGTCCAAGGGAAGACGTGTCACACTCCTTGCCTTTTCTTTCTTCTGTCCAAGTCCTCCAGAACCCCCGTCTCCCCCCCCACCGTGCTCCGGCTCGCGTCACCAGTTTGTATTCCAGGGTTGGGGTCCTCTCCTGCTGCCGACACGTTGGTTGCCTGCTAACCGTGGGCTCTCTGTCCAGTCATGCACGTGGATCTTACAGCAGGCGGTGCACGTGAAGATGTTGCAGTGTGTTGGTTTGAAGTTGGGGGTGTCAAACCTTTCAGGGGTGGAATGTTGATCAGAAAAGTGATTGTATGAACCGACCTGGGTTTTATTTTTTATCCTCGTGTCCCGCTCGCTGCGTCTCTGTCCCCCTGAATGTGCTGCAGTCGTACTGTTGATCAGCCCCCTCCACCCTGACGATGCTGCTGATGTCACTGCTTATCACTGATGGTTCTGAAGCGGGCAGGTCGGGTCTTGGACCCGCGCCCTTGTTTCAGAGTGGACCCTAACCTTGCCGAGCAGCCGCGAAGAGCCGCCGAGTTTACAAAGAATTCTGGGAGATGGACTTGAACGGGATGAAAAAGAGAAACTTGACGTCACTTTGTACGGTTTGACTGACTTTAGCTTTGTGTTTGTTTTTATTTGTGTGTTGGAATGTTTGCTTTTATTCACAAGGACTGTTTATCCTGTCGGTCCGTCGCCCAACTGGACCCACAGGTTGGTTTTTAAATGCTCCGTCTTTGTTTTAACCCCCAGCTCTCTTTCCTTGCCGCCCTTCCATCGTCCTCCCATTCGTTTGCCAAAGCTGTCATTCATTCCCCCC
>JARVGV010001299.1:12695832-12708643 GCA_031762435.1 Hypsolebias longignatus | reverse complement strand
TGATTGTGTTATACAATAAATACAGAGCTTTATCATTTAATAAGTCTCTGACTTTGTACAGTACTGCAATAGATTTATCTATTTTTATTCTTACAGAATTTGTGTTGTTTCCATGTCAGTTTGTCATCAATGATAACACCCGAAAACTCCACCTCACTCACTCTACAAATCTCAACACACAATTTTAAATGGAACATCAACAGTTTTTTTTTTGTAATTAGTTTTATCTAGATTTAATGATAATTTATTAAGTTCAAACCAAGTTTGTAGTTTGACAAATTTTGTCTTCATCAACTCCAACATCTGTTCCATATCTTTACCAAAAAAAAAAAAAAAATTAAAAAAAAATTAAAAAAAAGTGGTATAATCTGCAAAAAGGACACATTTACGGAGTCCAGACACATTTACCAAGTCATTCACATATAAAGTAAATAACTTTGCTCCAAGTACAGAGCCTTGAGGAACTTCACATGTGATATTGCAGAGATTAGATCTTACATCATCACAGAACCTGTATGGTTTATGTTAGTTATGTGCAATGCATATCGTGCATTTTAGCTTACTTACGTACTACTTGTGAAATACTCATTCATACAAATTCATCCTACTTGCACCGTTATATTCTACCATGTTGTTGTTTACTGTATTTCTTTTGAACCTTGTAAATATGGTATTCCCTTTTTACTTTTTGGTACTTTATTTTGTGCCCTTACTGCATACTTTAGTATTTATTTTTGTTTGTTAGTTTATTTGTTTTTAGCGAGTCAGATCATTTTTTCTCATCCTGAACATTTCATTGCACTGTTGACCCTGTGTTAACCTGCATATGACAAATAAACAACGTAACATAACATAACACTGTAGACGTTTAGGTGCTGCTCATCTTGTCAGGCTTGAATTGGAGACATTAGGAAATCATCTTCTCAGTGAAACAAGGGTCTTTCTATATGTGCTGCTGTGTACCACATGTGTCAAAGCATTATCTAGTTTGGTACGTCCTGCAGTTGTTGCTTAATGCCGATCTCATCTCAGTCATTACTATAAGTTCACCTCTGTTTTTATTTTTTAATCTATTAAAATATATACATATATTTATTTATCTTTGCCTTTTTCTTCAGATTGAGAACCTGTTGGAACAGTTGAGAGATAAGGAAAAACAGCTTGCTGGACTGAGAGAGAGGGTTCATGGCCTTCAAACTGACTCCAGCAACACGGACACGGCACTGGCAACACTGGAAGAGGCGTTATCAGAAAAGGTACAAAGGGTGGGGTTAAGACAATGCACTAATGCATTTTTAATAATAATAAAATTTCTTTTTGAAACTTGAGAGAAAGTGTTTAACGTCAGAATAATGGGGTTTACAGATGTGAAAGTTTTAGTTTTTTCCCATTCAGGAAAAGCTATCTTTCAGATCTGGCTTCATCAGTGCTTTGTTGTATCTCATAGCCTTACTTTATTGACACAAGCTCCTAATTTATTGAACTTTGGCCACACTAGCCATACTAGATGTACAGCTGTACATGTACTAGAACTTTGGTGTTTTGAACCACTTTGGCATGGCTGCCTTAGACGAGTTGACAGGGAGAGGGTGGGCCCCTGAAGGCCATCTTATCACCAGCAAACTTTTTTCCACCATGGGAGTGTACTGTCTGTGGGACTCAGTTTGTTTGGTGGCTCTTCAGATTGAAGAAGTCCTTCAGAGAAAGGATGAAACGCCTCAGAAAAAAAAAAAGAAAAAAGAAAGAAACCATCCATATGACCTAACTGAACATTGTTGGATTTTTACCTGGATTATTGAGCATGAACTTTGATGTACTAAATGTGGTTCTGTCTGAAGAGGCATTGGCAGTAAGGAGATCCAATACTGACACAGGATTAGTACTGTGCTGAATGTAGGGAGGGAATGATCTAGAAGGGTGTACAAGTTTGAAAGGTAAGACAAATGGAATGATGGAAAACAGCATAGGAGACACAGGCTTTATGTAGGGATGTAATTAATGGAGGGAGAGGTTGAGGTATGTAAAGGGTGGAGGGAGGGTAAAAAAATGAGTTTCTACAAAGACAATGGAAACAGAGCTGGCCAGAAAAATACAATAATAATAATAATATTTTTTCTCCCCAGATTCAGTGTGTAAAGTATAAATTTGTTTGTGTGTAGCTTTATGTTGTAGTTAACAGGAAGCTAGGAACTTAGGATTTTTAACTTCATATTGAAAATAAAACAAGAAAAAAGTTGCTGTCTGCCAACTTCATGTCAAATATTAAACTACGATCACCTTATGTTGATAAATAACAAAGTCATCACTGCTTTGGTCAAGTATTTATTTCATGATGATGAATGTTATTAAAGCTCTATCGCATGTAAAAGTTATCAGGTTTTAACCTCTCATGTTGTTCCCATTTCTGACAGAATGGATGTGTTACATTGTTTTAACAAGCATTTTATATCTTCAGGTTCTTTGTTTGACTCTATGGTTTCTGTTTCTTCAAAACCCTGTATAGATCTTCCAATATAAACAGGTCAGCCATTTAACTTTTTACCTTCTCCCTCCAGGAAGTTCAAAAAGGCCTTAAAGGTTTACAGTAGATCATAGAACATTTTCTGGTCCTGATTTAATTGAACCATATTTTTTAAATTGGCATCTGATTTTTTTAGCTGAGCCTCTTGCATTCCTTTTTAACAGTGGAAAAGAATGAAACTGCCGTTTATGGAAGTCAGCTTTTACTCCAAACTTATTAAAGGGTGGTGATCCAACGATGTTAAATAACTGTTGACCAATACCATATTTCAGTTTTGGATAAAATTCTTGAAGCTCTTGTGAGTGAGCAATTACCAGTAAGCATTTTTACATTTTAAAACTATTTTAGCAGAATATCAGTCAGACTTTAGCAAAAAAAAAACAAAAAAACAAAAAAAAAAAAAAAAACAGCACAATTACACCTGCATTTAAGGTTGTAAACTACATTCTTGTGGTGCTTGATAAGAAACAACATTGTGCATCACTCTTTATAGATTTCTCTTTATATATTTGTTTAAACACTTTAATGTTTCTGTCTGCACCTGACCTGTTTTAGAACTTAATTGCTGGTATTTTTATATTCTCTTTTACTTTGTATTTTGGTATTCGTTGTTATTTCTTTATATTTATTTTGCACTGAAACTCTGGCACAACAATTTCCTGGGGGATCAATAAAGTTCTATTTTATCTTAACTTAAAGCACTGAAACTGTTGATTCTGTGACTTTTAAATTTGGACTTCTGCATTCAGAGCTTTCAGAAAAAGCATCTTTGTCACTTGGTTCACATATTACCTCAGCAACAGAACTCAGCACATCAAAGCTGTGTTCTGAATTACTGTCCACAATGGGGGTGCCACTGGGTTTAGAACTTGGTCCCCTCTTATTCATTATCTTTATAAATGGTCTGTGTCTGAATGTGTCAGATGCTAATTTACATATTTATGCTAATGACACAGTTATTTACTGTTGCACATCAACTCTTTCTCAGGCAATTGATTCTTTGCAGAAAGATTTTCAAGTCATACAGAACTCATTACAACTGAAGCTTGTTCTTTATGCAGACAAGACTAAATCTGTGCTGTTTTCTAAATCCAGAAATTAATTGCAACCAGTGACCACCTTGGAGGGAAATGAAATAGAAGTGGTTCACAAGTATGAATATCTTGGTGTCTTGATGGAAAACTCCCTCACTTTTAACCTCTTGTGAAGAAACACATAATACGCTGAGGTTTAAGCTGGGATTTTATTTTTGAATTGAGATTTGTTTTTCTTTCAAAGTAAAAAAAAAAAAAGTGGCTTGTTGCAACATTTTTTATCTGTATTGGATAATGGAGATCTTTTCTATATGAATGCCTCTGCTCCCTATCTTCATATGGTTGATATGCCTGTCATGCTGCTCTCAGGTTCATCACTAACTGTAATTAGCACTGACACATCACTGTGAGTTATGCTCATGAATGGGATGGCCTGCTTTGGCCATTAGAAGGAACAGTCATTGGCTTTTTATTTATTTATTTATTTATTTATTTATTTATTTATTTATTTATTTATTTATTTATTTATTTATTTATTTATTTATTGAAGGCAATACTTGGACTACTTACTACCTTTGTGCATATGTAATCTACTTGTACAAAAACGTGTTGTTCTTTACTCTTTCCATTCATGTGATTTTTTTGTTGTTGCTTTCAGTTCCATTTACATGTACAAAAATGGGTGAAAAGGTTTTTGTTGTTTCTACATGTTTTGCATGGAATTTGTTGTAGAAAACAGGAAAATAACAGACGTTATCTCTGAGTGCTTTTAAATTGATACACATGATGTTTGTGCTTAATTCCATTACACATACATGGTATTTTTTAGTTAGTAGTAATGTATAGTAATGCATTTCATATTCTCATATTTCTTATTTGTTTCATTAATGTGCAACTAGTAATTGGCTTTTAATCTCAATGGGATTTTTTCCCTGTTAATTTATAGATTTTAAAATAATTTTTAAAAAAATTATCTCAGCGCTGGAAGTATATGTTGGGATTAACTTTCAGCTACTTCCTCAACAAATCTGGGCAGCCATCTTGAACTGGGTTGAAACTAAAACTCAACACCTTATGACTACTTTATGACAGTTTCATTGAAAATGTTCTGTGTATTTTGCAAACACAACAGACATAAAAAAGAGAGAGAAACACATGCATTTATTGGCTGCCTAACCTTTTATAATCATAGATTTTTGGGTAACACTTTACAATAAGGTTCACAAAATTTGCTTAACTACCGGTAATAGGGAACGCCTAAAGAACAAATCATGAGCTAATGGGTAGTTAACCAGTATCGGTACTTACTAGGGAACACACAGCCAACACTTATTAGGGGACTGCTGGTTTATTACCTCAGAAACAGAGGAGAAAATCTTCATGTGGGTTCTGAATAAATCCTGCACCAGTGAGGTAACAGCTTGTAATAGTCAAAAACCTGTTTCCTAGTGATTACTGATTTTATTGCCCAATAGCTCCTGATTCGTTCCTCTTTGGCTTCCTTGGAAACTACCCATTAGTTATTGACTAGTTCATCTTAATTTACAAGGTAACTTACCAGTTATGACCTAATAAGGCTTGGCTGTGTGTTCCCCAGTAAGTACTGGTTAACCATTAGCTCCTGATTTGTTTCTGATTCATTCCTGAGGCATTCCCTAGTAGTTAATCACATTTTATGTACCTTATTGTAAAGTGTTACCGATTTTTGTACTGTACATGCAGTGTCTGCATAGCTTTAGCTAATGCTCAACAATCAGTGTGACCATCTGCAGAGTTATGAGGCCCAGATGATGTACAGTTTTTCATTTGTATCTGTCCATGAAATTACACGTTTTTTTTTTTTTTTTCCCCTCAGGTTGATTTTGTGCAGTCCAAGATTATGTGAGCCCAATAACACATGTGCAATGAAAAAAACTCCCATTTACCATTTATCAAAGATAAAATAATCAAAGAAGATTGCAAGCATGGCAACAAATAGAAGAACAACAAGAAGAAGAAGGCTTCTCTTTTTCCATTCAGACAGTTGAGAAACAGCAAATTATCACCACCTTGTGAACTTGGCTGTAGACATTTTAGTTGAGCACCATGATGCAGTCGACCCAAAAACAGTTGGAATGCAAGCTTGTGCCTGTCAACAGCCTTTCACACAAGCCTTTAGAGAGAGTTCTTAGTTGCAGAGAGCAGATAGTTGATTCTGTTTTTACCGATTCACTGCCAGAATGGTCCAGGTATACAATCCTTTCAGAAAATATGTTCTAGGGCAGGGGTCTGCAACCTGCGGCTCTGGAGCCACATGCGGCTCTTTGGTTCTTCTGCAGCGGCTCTTTCAAGCTTTGACCAAAACTGAATTGGTTGTTATACAAACAACAACAAAAAAAAACCCGACTAATTTTAGCAGTTTTTGTCATTTTATTGGCAAATACTGAATGTGGATATTTGAACAAACAAAAAGAGTAAAACTTTAACTTTATGCTTTATTTCTACACTTAATTCTTTTTTCTACAATAAAAAAAAAAGGTTTGTATAGTTCATAGTTTTTATTACCGGTAATTAAAAAAAAAACTTTAATATATATGTATTTTTTCCATTTGTCTTAAATTGTAAAAATAGAAATTATTAGTTATTTTATAATGTCGCCCCTAGTGGCCACAAAAGCCCCTTCCAACAAAGCTAAAGTGGCCCATGGGCCACCAGTTGATAACCACAGTTGTAGCATGTTGCAGCTCTGAACACTTTTGATTTAGTGACCGAAGGCGCAAAACGGCTCTTTTGATCGTAAAGGTTGCAGACCCCTGGCGTAGATACACAAAAGAAAAGGCAAAAATAAGACTGGTTTGTTAAATAGTAAGATTGTTTGTGTAACTGTGTTGTTGTTTCAGCCGAACTTAGAGAGGTCTGTGCTTCTGCAGTGTCAGCAAATGGTTTGCCTCAGAAGACAAATTAATGATTACACACATTAGTTGAACTGTTTCCTTATTATGTAACTCTGCCTTGAACGGACTGCCAGAAGCCAGAAGTTTTACTACGTGCTGTACGAAGTCCAAGACAAAGGTTTGTACTTACAGAAGCCCGAAAGGACAAAAGCCCCAGCAATGATGACAAAAGTCTGAAATGTGTCCGTATACATCAGAGCAGCGAGGCCGCCTGGCAACACACAGGTGAACAAGTAAAACTACAGCAATCTGTAAGATTTCAATTAGTTTGAGGTTGAGGATGAAATAAATATGGTCATTGCTTTGAGGATTAGAAGTAAAACTAAGGCAGAAATACTTTTAATCTTAAGTCTTTCTGATGCAGTTAAAAAAAAACAGGAATTTATGGTAAAAAGCCGTGGTTGCCAGAATTACACCATAAAAGCAACTCAATGAAGTGCGATTATGAAGAAAGACACGAGTTCACAGTCAGCGCATGTATTAGAAATGTATGAAAATTAATGAATAAATAAGAATTCTAAAAATCTTGAGTACTGGAGCAAATAATAAATTAAGACAAAAGATAATAAATGGAAATTAAAGGCAGACAACATTGGCTTTAATGAACATAAACCTAATGAAATAAAAAATCGATTCCAATGCGACAAACTCCGTAATAAGAAAATTAAATGCCATGCATCCAATCAGAACTCTTGCAGAAGACTCGAGGGATCTGGGGTTCTTGTAAGCTAATTTGATAAATGGGAATAAATGATGTTAAAGTCAATAAAGGGTCTTTATGTGCAGTCATTGAACAACTTTAGTGTGATCTAACTAAAATTAGAGTAACAGTTTTAATGTTTTAAAGGCTCATGTGGTCAGATACTGGAAAAGACTGATTTCAAACATCTGATTTTTAAAATTATACCAGTAAAAACTGTGTGAAAGTTGCATTTCTTTATGAAGTGCAGCACCATGCATGTCACAGTTTTGAACTATACGGTGGTGGCCATCTTGGATTTTGACATGACGTCCTATTTTTGATAGTGAACTTTCTTACGCAGTCACACACCAGTATTTATGTTGGTACTTTTTTCTTCTTTTTGACCCAATCACTTCAGGAACTAGCAGTTTATTTTCTTCTTTCGGCTGCTCCCTTCTTCAGGGGTCACCACAGCAAACTAAGTCACACTTGGAGATTGTTTTTACGCCAGATGTCCTTCCTGATGCAACCACAGACCAATGAGCTACCACAGCCCTCTGTGTGGAGCAGAGAGCTGCTGTCTAGGGTGCCCAGGGGAGCAGATGGTGGGGGTTAAGTGCCTTGCTCAAGGGTTCAGAGTGAGGCAAATGAAGGTGGAGGCAGGAGTGGATGCTTCAACTTTCCCACCCACATTTTGATGTTGTCGGTCCAAGTGGTTGAACCATTGACCTTCCGATCACAGGTCCACCCTCTCTAACCTTTACAAACATAGTTTCCTCAAAAGATCAGGGTGGCCGGTTGACATACAGTGTACTGTATATGACGGTGGCCATATTGGATTTTGATGTGGCACTGGCAACCCAATTTTTAACAGGGACTTTGTTACACCTTGCTGCTGCCACACACCAAAATAGAAGTTGGTGCCTCAATAATTTTTCATGTCATGACACAGACGGACGAAGGGGATTTTCATTTCCCCTCTTTGCTTTGTGACGGGCAACAACTAAAATGTCATGATATATTTGTCTGCCCCCTTGACAATCATGCAATTATGTAACAGCCTGTGTGTGTGTAGTTGTTTTTACGCCCTAGCCAAACCCTGGTTACATGATCAGAAGTTAGTTTTTATTGTTTTAGCTATGCTCGCATACCTGTAACAGTGTACAGAGCTGTTATTAACAGAAGAGCGATGACGGACACGTAGATGTTCCAGCCTAACGCCTGCTGGATGAACACAGCTCCTGAAAACATGTCCACCTGAACTCAAGCACAGAGGATCAAAAATATGTGAACGCTAAGCGCTGAGTGGCTGATTGTTGAAAAAGATGGGTTGTTGACCAGAACAAAGGCTAAAATAAGCGAAACAGCAGCTAAAAGCTATTATTAGTAAAACAACAATTATAAGCTAACATTGTCAAAACGAATCTCAAAGGTAAGATGTGCAAAAAAAAAAAAATATATATATATCTAAAGCTAAAATTTGCAAAACAAAGATTTAAGAGTTAAATTAGCTAAATAAAAGCAAAAACCATCAAAAAAGTTTTCAAAGGCTAAAACCAGCAAAACAGTCGCTACAAGCTAAAGTTAGCTAAACAATTTTTGAAGGAAAAAAAACATGAGCTAAAGGCTAACATTAGCAACAAAAAATGCTAAAAATTTGTAAAACAGTAACTAAAAGCAAAACTGTAGCTAAAACCTAAAATTAACCAAAAAAAAAAAAAAAAAAGTAAAGATAAAATAGGCAACAAAAAATATCTAAAATTGGCAGAACAATAGCTAAAAATTATGAAGCAAGTACATAGAAATAGATTTTAAACTTCATGTTTTTAATGATTTGAACCGTTTCCCATTAATTTCAACTAAAAAAAAATGTAAATAAAGTGAAACTTTGCATACAGTAGTTACTAAAACCAAAGGTCATAGTAATAATGTCCTGAACAAGCAGTCTTGATATATAATTAGTTAAAACAGCTGAAACACACTTCATTATCACTGAATACAGTCCAAAAGACATCCTTAAGAAACTCTAATTAAAGAACAGTGATGACAACACGTTCAGGCCGACTCACTGAGATCTTGGTGAAAATGTACAGGAACAAAGAGATGACAGACAAGTAGAGGCTGATTCTGGTCCCACCAAACCTCTTCTTCAGGTACTGCGGCATCGTGATCACCTACATGTGACGTTAAATGTTACTTTTCTGAACGGTCGCAGTAGCATGATGACACATGAAGACCCTCTTACCCCAGCTGTGAGGTACACAGGTACAAAGAGCCAGCCCAGCAGCAACACAATGAACAGAGCCTGTAAGAACACATGATACCTTTAATTCATCTTCCAGTCACTTACATGACCATGTGTCACTGAACTCCTCTCTCTGTTTTGGTCATTTATGACCAGCATTGATTAAGTATCCTACAAAGTGTGTGTTGAGCTACAGTGCAAAGAAAAATAATGAAACAGACTCGTACATTCCACTCAAACCCTCCCACGGCGATGCCAGCAGCCGCTCCTGTTCCTGCCAAACCCACGAAGTGACCACTGCCGATATTGCTGGCAAACAGAGACGCACCCACCTGTAAACAACAGAGACACTCATGAAGCTCGAGTCTTGGTAGGATTTAGAGAAGTGTAGTCATTAAAGGAGGTCCTCTCAACTCCCGGCTGTGAGGATACAGCTGTAATCCAGAGATCACAGGTCCCTCTTGTAAATGAGTCCTAGTGGCTCATTGAGGCTAGCCTGTATAAATAAAGGTTGAATGAATGAAAAAGACTATTTTTTCTTTCTGTGATCCTTGCTTTGTGCATTTTCATCCTCTTGTTCATTAGTTCTCCCATGTTTTTCCCTTGAGATTACTCTGCTCCTGCTCTGTCCACTCTCACTTGATTCCTGTTGTCCCTTCACAGGTGTTTGTTGTGTAGCCATTACTATTATCAACTTGTGTTCCCCAGAGGTGCTGTGCTTGGTGGCCCTTGTATTCCCTGTATTTGATACATTTACTAAGTATTCCACTGCCTCGTCCGTTTTTTTCTTTTACTTATTAAATATCTATTTTAAGTGACTACCGAGTTCCTCTAGTAATCTTTCTGCTCTTTGGGTCCAGGTCACACCTCCAGCCATGACACTAGCCATTTGAGGCAAATGGATGCACATTATACTTCGGGTTCTGCTGGAGATCTCTTCCTGGTATTTTTTTCTGTTGACTTCTGTAACATTACATAATCTATGTCATCATCGATCTTTTTATCAAAATGACTTTTATAAACATCACACATTTAGATTTTGTTTTTTTTATGGCCCATAGATCTCATTGCTCAGGAGCCTCAGTAAATGCAGAAATCCTATTGGAGGAAACTACTTTTAAGAAATAAAAAAATAAAATAACAGAATGCACATGCATTATTTATACATGTATAGCAAAAACAATGCATTTATGCCTTTGACCCCACCCCCTCACACCCATCCATCCCCACCCTACCTACCCCATCAGCCTAACAAGGGTTTGGTCCATCGGACCCCTGACTTGTCCAGAACATTAGAGATCTGATATATGGCTCTTTGAAGGAAACCGGATCTTGAAGATATGTTTGTGTCAAAGAGCCATTCAAATGTGAACAGTGAGTTCATCTTGTATGGATTAGAACTGGTCATTTCCATTCATTTCATAAATCGGGGCTAATCTGAATCACTCATTAAAGTACTGTAACCCATTTCACTTCATTATGCTGCGTGTGATGGAACAAAATATAAGATGTCTAAATGAAATAAAAATAAATCAATCAAAATCTTTACTGTATACATACTGCACTCATTTGCCATGGTCATTCTGTCTGCCTGGGACATTCGCAGTAAGATGTTTTGTGTCCTGTTTTCTCTGCCGTAGCTTAATTAATTTGTTTACTTGCATAATCTTTTGTTTTTATGGATTTTTCTATCTTTTGCACAGTTCCACCTTCTAGTACACAAACACTCTCAATACAGTTGTTTGTCTGCTGTTGGACTGTGCTTGAGACATGTTTTTTAGTTTTAACACTTGTCTTTTTTTAATCAGTGTATTTGGGATCTGCTAGCTCTTGCTAGCATTAGCATCATGGCTTCTGGTTTGGCCCTGGCTTCTGTTTTCTGTCAAATGTGCATTCTCTGCCTCCTTTGGCAATAATGGTGCATGTATTAAATGTAGTCTTTTTGTAGCTTTGGAGGCGAGGCTCTGAATTTGAATCTCGGCTCCACGCCATTGAAAAACCATTAGCTAGCCAGATACCTTTAGAAAGCATGGGGCAACTGAGACTAGCTCCCAGTAGCGGTCCTCCAGCAGACCCCGAGCAGCCAGGACCCCAGGCCAGGGTGATGGTCTGGAGCGAGCTAGTGCTCTAAGCCCCCAGTTCACCATTCACATTTCCAATTTCCTCACTCAGTGACACATCTGCAGAAAAGCAGACCCTCATTGGCAGCTCCAAAGTCCAAAATGTGGCTTTTCCAGCGGCCATAGTTACAGTAAATAGTGGGCAACAATGAATCTTTTCTGAAACTGCTCACTAAGGCTAAGGCTAAATACAGTAAAATAGTTATTCACGTTGGCGGTGATGACACCCAGTTACACAAATTGGAGGTCAGTAAAATTAATGTTGCTTCAGTGTGTAATTTAGCAAAAACTGTCAAACTCTTAAGTTCTCTGGTTTCCCCCCACAACCTGACCAGTGATGACATGTTTTAGTCGTATGTCATCGTTCAACCGCTGGGTGTCCAGATGCTACATTTCTTGGTTTCTATTTCTAATAAATTTGCAAAAATCTAAAAAATATATATTTTTTTCAAATTCTCATAATGAGGTAATGTGTGTATAATTTTTAGGAAAGCGATTAATTTAATACGATTTGGAATAAGGCTGTAACATAACAGAATGTGGAAAAAGTGAAGCACTGTGAATACTTTCTGGATGCTCTGTATACAATGCACCTGAGTCTGCAGCATTTATGTTTCTTTATTAACCCGGAGCAGCACCCTGACTCCTCTACATGAACAGCATTTCCGGTGGGTTACTGACCCCGATCAGGGGCCCCGCTCCACAACAATTTTGGTGATTCTGCTGATGCCAAGGAAAATAAAGAAGAGGCTCACTCAATGACCACAGAGAGGTGAAGATTCAAGCAACTTTACTCACATGCAAGGAGCTTAAACACATACAAGCACAGAATCATTAAGCTTTCACATAATGACCAGTACAGTGTCCATAGTTGAA
The DNA here is from genome assembly GCA_031762435.1 of Hypsolebias longignatus. Lineage (NCBI taxonomy): Eukaryota > Metazoa > Chordata > Actinopteri > Cyprinodontiformes > Rivulidae > Hypsolebias > Hypsolebias longignatus. The sequence continues at coordinate 12,696,232 of JARVGV010001299.1, read as the reverse complement.
CTGACTTGTTCTCAGCCCTGTCCTTATTCATAGCACACACAAGAACGTTCTGTTATCCTGTCTAAATGACTACCGGCCAGTTGCTCTCCCTCCAGTGGTGATAAAGTGTTTGGAAAAGCTGGTCAGGAGTCACATCACTTTATTCCTCCCACAAATCCTTGACCCCCACCAATTTGCTTACAGACAGACTGGAACCAACAAATAAACAATAATTGGGAAGAAGGATCAAGCTGCCATTCTTCCACATCTATGGAGAATGCTGCAAACGCTAACACTGGAGGATGGAGCCAGCATGTTCAGCTACCTTTGGGCAGTTCCCAGTTAGTCCTCTTCGTGGTGTATCCTGGTCTGATCCACCAGCAGAACCCCAGAAAGATGAGTGATGCCCTCAACACTGACC
>JARVGV010001299.1:12512399-12523512 GCA_031762435.1 Hypsolebias longignatus | reverse complement strand
GCACATCTCACCACTGTCCTGCTGTCCTCATACATGTCCTGTACCAGTCTAACATACTTTTCTGCCACTCCAGATTTACCTCCTTGCTCAGCACCCTGTCATATGCTTTTTCTAAATCCACAAAGACATAATGGAGTTCTTTCTGACCCTCCCTGTACTTCTTTTTCATCATCCTCAAAGCAAAGATGGCATCTGTGATGCTCTTTCTTGGCATGAAACCATACAGTTGATCACAAATTGACACCTCTCATCTAAGTTTAGCTTCCACAATTCTCTCCCAGATCTTCATCGTGTGGCTCATCAATTTAATCCCCCTGTAGTTGCTACAACTCTGTACATCACCCTTGTTCTTAAAAATGGGCACCAGCACACTTCTCCTCCATTTTTCAGGCATTTTCTCACCCTCAAATATGCCACTGAATATTTAAGTTAAAAACCTCACTGCCATCTCTCCAAGACATTTCCAAACCTTCACTGGTATGTCATCAAGTCCTACTGCCTTCCCCTTCTTCATTCTTTTCAGATCTTTCTGGACGCCACCCTCATTAATCTTACCCACTTCCTTGTCCACAGGTTCTATGACCTCTACTCTTCTTTCTCTTTCATTCTCTTCATTCATTAGCTCCTCAAAGTAACCCTTCCATTTTTCCTTCACACTGACCTCACTTGTTAGAACATTATCATTCCTATCTTTAACCAGCTGCACACACTTTCCAGCCTGATCACTCTGCCTCGCCAATACATATGTACACGTCCTTCTCACCCTCTTTAGTGTCCAGCCTCCCATATGCCTCCCATCACACAACTCCTGTTTTACCTTTGCTAACTCTCTCTTTTCTCTACATTGCATCTCCTTATATTCCTGTCTCCTCTCTTCAGTCCTCTCACTGTCATATTTCTTCTTGGCTAATGCCTTTCTTTGAATAGCTTCCTGCACTTCACTATTTTCACCACCAGATTTAATTGTATTTTGTTTTGTTTTTATATATTTTTTGTACATATATGCTTTTATACGATTGTCTATTTTTGACTGTACCTCAGCTGTGTTCTTCTTCGTTCTAACCTTCATTGAGTTTAAATTCGTGTGAAATCAGACTTAGTGGTTTAGTGTTTTTGTGTCTTTTAGCCATATCTTTAAAAATGTATCAATATAAAACAGCATTTGTTTTGTATGTATCATTATGGTTCATTATTTGGATGGGTTCATACTCAGTAGAGCCACTGTTGAAACTATCTTGTGACATTTTTATTTTGTTTTATATGTTGTTGTGTCTCTCTTTGACTTTCCTAACCCTTTTTATCTTTGTGTTTCTCTTGTAGGATCTTGCTGACAGTTGTGGTGATCTTCCGTATTCTGATTGTGGCCATCGTTGGGGAGACAGTTTATGAGGACGAACAAACCATGTTCATATGTAACACTCTACAGCCGGGCTGCAACCAGGCCTGCTACGACAAAGCCTTTCCAATCTCCCACATCCGTTATTGGGTCTTCCAGATTATACTTGTGTGCACACCTAGCCTCTGCTTCATTACCTACTCTGTCCATCAGTCTGCCAAGCAGCGTGACAGGCGTTACTCTTTTCTCTATCCTATTATGGAAAAGGACTATGGAGGACGGGATGGGGCACGAAAGATCCGCAACATAAATGGCATTTTAGTTCAGCATGGTGGCGATAGTGGGGGAGGAAAGGAAGAACCAGACTGTTTGGAAGTAAAGGAAATCCCCAATGCCCCCCGGGGCCTTACCCATGGGAAGAGTTCCAAGGTTCGCCGGCAAGAAGGGATCTCCCGCTTTTACATCATTCAGGTGGTTTTCCGGAATGCCCTGGAGATCGGCTTCTTGGCAGGCCAGTATTTTCTCTATGGTTTCAGCGTGCCTGGGATTTTTGAGTGTGACCGCTACCCATGCCTCAAAGAAGTGGAGTGCTACGTCTCTCGACCCACTGAAAAAACAGTTTTCCTGGTGTTCATGTTTGCGGTAAGCGGCATCTGTGTGGTGCTCAATCTGGCTGAGCTCAACCACCTGGGCTGGCGTAAGATCAAGGCTGCCATCAGGGGCGTACAGGCCCGCAGGAAGTCTATCTGTGAGATCAGGAAAAAGGACATGGCCCATCTGTCCCAGCCGCCAAACCTGGGGCGCACTCAGTCCAGTGAATCCGCTTACGTTTGATGAAGACGATCAATACCTAAATTAACAAGCAGTGAGATGAATGTGCAAGAGTGTATTTTTTTTTTTTCACAGAGGGTTGGGGTCAAAAGAGATAACCTCTGCACTGTAATGACAGAATAAAACAGAATGTAAAAAGACCAAAAGTCTGAGTCTGCCGATTTGAGCATCAATGGATGGCAGAGAAAAAAGATGATAAAGCACACTAGAAAAAAAAGTTTGGCTCTGCGAGATGAACATAATTAAAACAATGATCTCATGGGGAGATTTTCCTGCGATTTTATACAATTTTCTTGGTAACTAATTACCTTCTCATTCTTTTTTAATGAGAAAAGTTAAACCCTCATGAGGCTAGAGTGGAAAACCGGCAAATAAAGGAAAAGAGAATGAACAGGGTGTGGATATTGAAAATGAGGGAGTTTTTTGATGCATCCAATGGTGCTTTATATCTGGACATCATCAACTTCAGTAAAAAAAAAAAAAAAAAGGTGACAGGACAGGGGATGGGACATGGAGAATGAACAGCAACGTTATTAAAGAGGAGCGGAAGAACAGTCAGGATGAAGGCGTGTTTGGGTGCGAGAGGACGTAAGAGAGGGAAGCACCCAGCTCTGGGAGAACATCTGGAACAAGAGATCGAAGACAGAAGAGAGGAAGCGTTCTCCTTTTCCGACCTCTCCTCATCAGTGATTAAAAAGGAGCTGCCTCTGAACATTGTGTCTTGCCTTCACTGGAACATCATCACGAGCCAAACCAGGAAAAAAAAAAAAAAAAAAAGAGGCCGACGGTGTTTATGCTTCGTCTCTTGGCAAAAGATGATTTCAACACAAACACGAGTAGCAACCATAAACACTCTTCTCCCAACCTTTCCTCTGTCTCCCTGGCTTTCAGCTCCATGGTTGGCAGCTGTGTGGTGGGGGCTGGGGGTGGGGGGTGGGGGGTCTGAAGTGACAGAAATGACCCCTACTGCTCTCCTCCTGCATAAACTTTGGAGAGGACTTACGAGGACTGTCAGTCTCTCTGAAAGCACAAATCAAACATCTCTCCTTCCAGGACTGAGACAAAAAAAAAAAAAAAGAAACTCATCACTTTATTACAAGTTTAGACAAATTTTATAATTATTTGGGGGTGGGAAGCAATTGTGCCATCCAGTTATGTAGAGTACAACATGGTAATATTGTTTCTTCATCTAGAGTTTAACCAAATAGATTTATTTATTCTTAGGAGGGAATGGCGAGAATTTTTTATTTTTAAATGTATAAACTGATTTTGTTTTGTTTAGTGGGAAACATTTCTCACAGGGGGGACTGATTAATGAAATACGGGGATGGGAAGGACTGCTGTAAGGATGTGTAGCTGATTATTTTTTTCTTTCTTAGTTGCAACTCTTTAGGCAAAACGGACGGGAAGTGAATTACCTGCATTTTTTTCAAATGTAGATCAATGCAGCTGTTCAATAACATCTGCCCGGTTTTTGTCCTGCACAGAGCCGTGATTTCTCTCCGTAATCAGCTGCACACCTTCAGGCACTTTTGGCCTGTGAGCCATTTGATAAAAGCATGTTTACACGATGAAACGTTTCTTGAATGACGGAGCAGAGGAGCACTTCCTCCCTGAGGACGGTGGAGTTTTATTTTACTTTTTAAAATCTCAGTGGATTTCTTTTTGCATTTCTTTCCTGACTGGATTTCAGCTTGCATGCAGTGTAAAAGAAAAAAAAAAGAGAATGATGGGAAAGAAATTGAAGAAAAAAAAAGATAACAGCGTGTGGCACACCATGATTATTGCAGATGAGATGAAGAGTGGCAGACTGCAGGAACTCCTGTTGGGACAGAAATTGTGCTTTCAGACCCTCGCAGAGATGCACAAATGAATAATTTAAAACATGGAGCAAACGCATGATGAGCCTTAGAAACCAGACACAGCAACAGTTCAAAAGACTACATGTGGTTAGAACCGAACGCACATAAAGACGGCTTCAACCAGGATCTTCTCACTTTGGGGAGGACAATCAAATAAATGAAACAATCATCAAGTCCTCACTTCACGACGCTTGGTCAGGAGCCGCCAGTATCTCATTTTAATACTTTAACGCTCCAACATGCAAGAATGTTGGAAATCCTGCAAGAGTTTTATCATCGACAAATCTGACAAAGAATGAGGGCACATAAAACAGGAATTCTGCACCAAAATTAAGCCAGCGTTTTTAAATTGTTCTTATTTATTTTTTAACTGGTTGACTTTGGTGCACTGAAAACACTTGAATGGATAAAAAAAAAAAACAAGTATTTGGGTTAAAATACAGTTTTGAAGGTATACAGTATTCTACCTTATAAAGTAGGGGCTTCTGTGGAAAAGTATTTTCTTTCTATATTTCTGTCCAACAGGCTTCAGCCAAGCCAACAACTAGTCCAAACGCAGCCACAACCAGATGGATTTCTGTCATATTTAATCTAAAATATTTCACAGCGGTTCATGCAAATGTTGTTTAATTAACCTTACACAAGTATTTACATGGAATTCAGATAATGTACAAGCACTTGTAGCAATAGCAGTTAGCTGTAGCACCTATGGTGCAAGCTTGGAAGAGTTCTAGAAGAAATCACATATTTCTGATATAAAAAATTGTAATGAAAAAACTGGCAGTGATGTAAAGTTTAAAGTGCCTGAGACATGCATCCATCCATTATCTTTACCCGCTTCTTCCTTTCTGGGTCGCTGGTGCTCGTGTCCAACAGTCAGTGTGAGATAGTGAGGGTACTCCCTGGACAGGTCTCTAGTCCATCACAGGGACACATAGAGACAAATCATTCACTCGCTCTCATTCACACTTATTGTCAGTCTAACAAGCATGTTTTTGTCTGTGGGAGGAAATTGTAGTACCTGGAGAAAACTCATGCATGCACAGAGAGAACATGCAAATCCTGAAATGTCCCCTGCCAGGATTCTATCTGACAACCTTCATAGTGAGTGGGGACAGCTCTACCAACTGCACCACTGTGCCGCCCTGTAACACACCTGTCCTGCAAAAAATACAGAAATCAGAAGAAAACATCTTTATATGTAAGAAATTTGACATAATCTGTGTAATTTTACATGTTTTGTCACATTACTAGCATATTTTTTAAACTTGGTACAACCAAAGTGAAACAGGAAGTGACATCAAAGGGGACATTTTTAAAAAGGGGAACTTCCTGGTTTTTGTTTACTGAAACAATATTTTTTAACTCTGACTCTTCTTTATCTTTGACGGTGACTCAAATTAACCTAAAGAAATATCAGAATCTGTTGTCTGTGATGTTAGCGGTTGTCGCAACGCTGCGTTTACATGCATTTTCCGTTGACATCACTTCCTGGTACTGACATCACTTCCGGTTGCTGCTCATGAGAATATCTTAACAGCTGTTCATTTCAGAGGCGTGACTTTTTTTTCAATACGTTATTCATATTTATTACAAACATTTCATGTCACAGGCACTTTAAACAACAGCACTAAGAAACTTTGAGGACTGAACTTATTTTAAAATTGGCTCCATTATTAGCTCATCAATCGGTTCTGAGTGGATCATTTTACAGAGCGGATCACAAATGCAGCCATTTTGACAGAAGTCAATATTTTAATTATTCAACCATATAAAAAAAAAATCAGCATTATCATTTATCACTTCTGGTCTGCCTTAAAGCTCCAACTCAAAGACAACAAGTTTATATTTGAGCCAAAACTAATCAACACAGCTCCAGATGATTTTAATTGCTGAAGCTAATATCAGCTGTTGAAATGCCTCACCAGTCTATTCTCTACTCACTCTTGCTGTCATAATCTATTAAATTATCACTGGTGATTATACCCAGGGTTAGTTTCCTCTAATGCAGCGGGTCCAGTCTTTTGCATGCACTAGAAACCACAATATATTCGACCATGACGTGCCAGGGCGTCTAAAAATAGAGGGAGGTTTACCTTTTACTTCCTGTGCTCTAAGTGAAAGCTTCATTGCAGTCTTGGACGTAAGAGGCAACCCGGTGTCGGGTGCTATAAGTAGCTCCTGCAGGAGAGTTGCTTCGTAGTAAGACGCTCATCCAGTCTCCCCAGAGTACAGGTCAGAGCTGGTTTACTATTTTTACTGAATGGCACAGATACACAAGCTCAACCTGAAAATAAAAAATGAATGTAGGAGCGAGCGGTTTGAGTTCAACCTGGGCTCCTGGATGCTGTGGTTGTGTCTGGTTTCATTCAGGTCCGAAACGCAAACGTATCCTTAGTGTGAGGAGACAGAGGACCGTAAACGTGTCCAGTTTAGCAGAGTGACTCCAGTCTCCTGTGGTTACTTTCACAGTAACAGCTTAGTCCCACGGTTCTTCCAACAGTCCACTACTCTCCACAGTCTGCGTTTCTATCTGTCAATGTGAACTGAATTATGCAATTTTCATTTTTTTCCCAGTTTGCTTTTCTGTTTAACTTGTGGGTTCATTTTGATGTCTATTGCTCTTTTTGTGCAGTGGCATATAAAAAAAAGAAGAAAGAAACACTTTTTTTAAATCTATGTAAAGGAACAAATTGTTTTTAAATGTGTAAAAGCAAGGGTAGAGTGTTGAATTACACAGCTAGCAGAAAAACATGTTTCTCCCCTTGCCAAAGTTATATGCAAAGTTTGTTTCATTTTCAAAGATTTGTTTTAACTGCATGTGTAAAGGCTATTATAAGCATGTTTCTATGTTTTCTTCAACAGAACCTTTAAAGAGAGGCTTTTATATAGTCCAAAATATGGAGTGAAGCTATTATGTCTTGATGCCAAGTGTGTGTTTAAACATTTAACTCTTCTAAATGTACAGAGCAGGCAGACAACACCAAATCAGTCATAAACAAAACTACCTATAGCATTTTATCTGTTTCAGTTCCCCACAAGTAATATTTTATAAAGAATAAATCTACTGAAGGAAATTTGCACAGAAACATATACCTTTAAACTGAGTCGTATAAGATGTTTTTATTCATAAATCTTTAATAATCTACTGTAAACTACAGGGTACAGAGTAATATATATTCATAGATATAAAATACTGGCAACATTAGATGGTAGGAGCCAAAACATTCCAGATTTAAACATCTTGCACAATTTATAAAGTTTTCTTAAGATTAAACTCTCAGTTTAGACCTCTTTGACGCTGGATGATGACCTCCACTCCTCGCGACCTATTAGAACATGAATGAACGGCAGTGATTTTGGAAAAACTCCTTCAGTGTGATGGTTTTATGATGCTGCTACATTACCAGTACTCACTCTATGATCAATGGACCAGTTGTCACAACTCTCTCAGACCGAGTCAAGAGGCAGCTATGACGATCATACAGTGTTAGCATGATGCTAATGCCAAGTCAATCAATAAATCAATCATTTAGTTAAATTTATTTGTACTTTTATGCAAAACATAAAATGAAACACGACCCCAGGACATGTGGCGTTTTATAAAATCCCACCTCCAAAAAATAACAGATAAAAAAAAAACATCTAAAAATGTTACCTTGACTAAATATTAGTCAACTATCTAAAACACACACATAGATTTGTCTACACACATATAGAGGCTTTCCAATACTAGGTTGTTTTTTTTCACACCAAGTACAAGTACTTCAGTATATGTGCCAATACTGAGTGCAGATACTGAGTAAGTACTTAAACTTTACACAAGTTTCTAAACACATTTCATTTATTAGAACACAGAAAACAGTCTGCTGTTCTAACATCGTCTGCATTTATCTTAGAATATATCACAACTAGACTTCTTTTAAAAATCCTTGGCCTTGATTACTTGTGATCAAACATAAAAGAAGTATCAACCCTAAGTATCAGGGTGTGTTTATGAGTACAAGTACGAGCACTTGAGGCCTGTGAGGCTTGATAACGATGCTGGTGTCAGTATTGGGACACTCTACATAAAATGTACATCTAAACATGTTCATGCATGCACAGCCACATTGTGAACTACACTGAAAGCATGTAACAATCATATAAATATGTACATATATACATTAACGTACACGTGTAGATTAAAGATAATAAAAATAAACAACAAAACAACAACAGGGCCGACAGATTCTGTTTCTGAGGGTAGAAGCTGCGTTTGAGCCTTGTTGTTCTGGCCTTAAAGCTCCACAACCTTTAGCCCGAGGTGTATGTGGGGGTTGTCAAGCAGTTTATAGGTGGAGTAGGTGTGGTTCTGATGATGTGGGCTGCGGTACTCCTGCTTCTTTTAGAGTACCTGTAGATGTCCTCCAGAGAAGGAAGCTACAGAGAGTGGTGCCACAGGTACCAGGTGTGCACTATTGTTGCAACCTTGTCACAGTGGCCTTGGCACAAAAATATTGTGGTAGTCCTGCGTCAAATTCTCGAGCAGCAAGTCCCACCAGTGGGCCACGTGTCACACCATGACTATGCTCCCTCCAGATCCCCGATACTCTGCCGCCACAATGATAAACCAGCAAGACCATAGGTTTAGCTGAATTCTGAAAGCCACTGTGAAGCTATCACTCATGCTTTAATGCACACCTGAAGATCTCACCAAAACACTGCAAGGAGCATCCATGTTCTGGATGAGTTTCACGAACGCAGTATCAGGGGTCGTCATCTATGTGAAGGGGGTCTTACTGGAGCACAGTTCACGAGCAGCCGCCTCAGGAAAGAAGACAAAGCTGATACGATACACCGGTTTTACATGTAAAATCCTTTTTCTTTTATTTTTCAACACTTTTTATAGAACAGTGTCTCAGCGCACTCTCCAGCCACTATCAAACCTCGTACTGTTGCGTCCGTTCAATACAACCATCCTCACGCCTGAGCGTTGGCTCGTTGGTGCTTTTCTTCTGAGGTTGAACTCTTTACCAAAAGCATCCATTTAGAAACATTCCTGCTGACCCAGCACACCACTGCCCACAGCTCATGTAGCAACGCAAGCCTTCTAAAATATCAAGCTTTTTTACTCTCGACTGTTACGAACCAGTGAACGAGGCTGTCATAAACTAAGCAGGTAATTTTCAAGCTCTCCAGTAACTTTTCTGCAGAACAGTAGCAATTTGATTCCTCAGGAATACAGCGTGCAAAGAGCTGTCTCATTCATTACTGTAGATTTTACCGCTCCTACTACGTTACCCTTTAATCTGCTGCCAGAAGGACCTTAGATTAACGTAGTATCACATTATGTAGCCAATAGTTGGTGGCCCCTCAGCAGCTTCCTAAAAACGCCCGTCATTGTTCAATGGCTTCTATCTCATCAGAAACTAAAACAAAAGCCATAGCTTAAAATAAAAAAAAAATCAAACTTGGCACATTGTTTTGAAAGAGCACAATGTGCACTCATGAGCCAAGACAAATCACAATCATATGTAGGAAGTTAGACTTTGAATGCTTTAAAATGGAAAATCAGGCATTGTGTTTCAAATGAAAGCTTTTTAAAAAAGTGTTTTTCCCCCACACACAATGTTAATGGTCATATTTCATTTACGTGTAAAATCAACTGCTCCCTCCACTCCTCTCTCCAGCCCCGTCTTATTCTGGTGCTCGTGGGCTCAATCAGAAGCGTTACAGCGTTCAGGATCCACGCTCTCAGATCTCACACCGATCTGCCACGACGTCTGTGGTGATGACTTTATGTCGTTACACTTACTGGCAGATCCCGTCAAGAGAAAGGTTAAAATCAACAACCACATGTGACCAAATGGACCCCTTTTTATTTTTATTTTTGCAAATTTAACAGAATTCAGTCTGTTCATTCATTCAGCTGAAATGAGGTGTTGAACAGATTTAGCTTTAGCTGTGAGTGAAGTCTGAGAGTCAAATCCTGAATGGTGACATGTCAGCAGAGAGGGGGAGCAACGTGAAATGTGGCCAATATTTGGCATCCTGGTGATGAATATTGTAAGGACATGACAAACAAAACAGATGTTAGCCCTGGGCCATTGTCATTCTTTACCTGTGACATCTGTTGGGATGTAAACGCATGGACAGGAACAATGTACTTCACACTCAAACACGCTGATGCTTTGTGACCTTCATTAAAAAAAATGCCATTCACAACTGCAGATTGCAAAACGTACGCAACGAACCTTCGCTGAGGGTTCACTGTATATTTCTGACTGGTGTGCTGTAAAGACAGAATAAAACCTTGAATGTTACATGAACTGGCCTTGTTCCTGCTGATTTATGACCTATAAGTGAGTGCATGCACTGTAATGAGTGCAGAAAACGTGAGTGAGTGGTTATGTGACCACGTGAGACTGAAAGGATTTAGTAAAAAAAGAGTTATTGTGTGTGTTGAGCAGGATTCTGAACATAGGTGGCTTTAGCTTGAATTGATAGTCTAAAAATAGCAGGCAGAAAACGAGATGTGCGCAGCACAGCTGGCTGGCGTAATGACATTTCTGAACTCAGTAGGTGACTCTGAAATGTTTCAGCAGGGATTAAACCCTTTCCACTGTGTTGGTGATCAAAACCAAATGAACCACATCTGTGTGCGTCCTCTCCTCTTGACCACTGCGCTGCTCGTGTGAACAGTCGCGTTTACACACAAAAAAAGGAAACTGTACGCATGTGTGTTCCTAATTTCTAAACCTGCATGTGTCTGTGTGTCCAGTCCTCCTCGGTGAGGTCACACGGTGGCTCCGCTCGACTGGGATTGAAGGCTTGTTGCCACGGCGATAAGCCAGCCGGTAATATCTCTAAGCACAGCCAGGATTAATCTGCTGACAGATGGCTGGCGGCTCAGCGTCACTTCCTGAAACACACACACACACACACACACACACACACACACACACACACACACACACCCGCGCGCGCGCGCGCGCACACACACACACACACACTTCCTTGTATTGTCATCAAACTGAGGACATTGTATTGACTTCCATTCATTTTTGTTACTGTATTTATGCCTAACCCAGACATTTTCCCT
>JARVGV010001299.1:12185931-12199168 GCA_031762435.1 Hypsolebias longignatus | reverse complement strand
ATGCCATTCTCCAACGGAGCCCATTGTGTTCACAACTGGGTAGGGGGGGGGGGGGAACCTAACCTGTACTGAAGCAGGTTATGAGAAGTGATGAAAAAACATAACTACTGACATAAGTCTTCAAGAAAAGGAGGGAAAACAAGGTTTTAGGACATTAACGTTTTTCCATGTGTGCATAAACCACTGAATGAATTAAATGAAATTTACATAAAGTAATCTTTGATATACTGTACCTCTACTACTGGAGTCAATCCAGTTCATGATGGATGTCATGGCTAATCATCATTAGCCAACACATAAAATGGTTATAACTTAGTCAGTTTTACAAATATTGAGCAAAACTTTGAAGTGGTAGTAGCTGAGAGTCGTACACAACACATACTCTGGCTGCTGTATCGCATGAGATGACACATGAAATTTTCAAGTTTTGACCAAAATGGCTACAAGTCCTTTGTTTCTCAACATAAGAGGAACTAAATACATATTTATTGGATAAATTAAAACTTTTTTTGTTTCAGTGGCAGAACATTAGTTATTATTTATAGTTGTTGGATACATCTGGGTCCAGATTTGTGATTGTAATTAGTAACTTAGTGCTAACATTTTTTTAAAAGCTGAAGTTGTTACAGCACTGTGTGTGTTGTTCAAGGAGATCTTGGCCGAGCTGGAACAGATGACCAAAGTTCTCCTGGATTGGTTGAACCTGCTTCATAGTACAATCCCCTGATTCGGTTCAACCCATCCTGTTAATTTCTTCAGAGTTCAGCAGTGGGTAAAGCACATAGCCAAAACTGTTCCTGTTATTGTTCATGCATCGTTCCAGGCGGTGCACCCGTGCCTTGGTTGGTGTTTCCGAGTCGTCGGTAACAGAACTCAAGCTGAAGGTACTGCTGTAGTGTTCAGATGAAGACGTGCTGACGAAAACTCGTCATAAAACTGTATTTTCAGTCATGCAAAGTAGAACAACAGGTTTTACTGAACTCCTTAAAAAGTACAATGTGCACTTTGTAATGGAACGCCTGTCTTTAGTGGTTCAATGAATGGAGATGACTGAACTATGTTATTTTAGTGAAACAATGACTACCTTCTCTTTCTGCCACCAGCTAAAGATCTGTTGAAGGCGTTATTAGTCAATCATATTGAAGGAAGCACTCTAAACATTATCCTTCAAGGTTCAGCAGCGGTCTATGATTTGATCGATCTTTATTTTGCTGCAAATACAGCAACATTTAGCAACATGTAAAAATGGAGAATGTTGAACATTGTATTTTTCCTAAAGCTCAAGTGCAGATCAAGAACTATTTTGCTTATTAGACTTCTATAAATAAGACAGTCAAGGGTTAGTTCAAATCTTTTGAAGTGGGGTTTTTTGGGAAGCTAGTCGGAGCAGGGACAAGACTGATGCGGGTTGCTGTTTTAAAATTATCCAGTGTCAAAACCTTTATAGAATGTTTTTATGTTTGTTTTAAATTAGCAATGTGCATATCGATACAGAAATATAGATACCATCACCGTCAGAGCTTTACTCTAGAATCTATTCTCAAATCAAATTATCAACACTTTTTATACTTCATTTCATGTTATGTATACCATTAACAGGAACACTGTGGAAAGTAACTAAACTATTGACATCTTGTTTAAATGATACAAGTGCAGAGGCATGCTGCAGCTATATTGTATTGTAAATGAGGCCATTACCTCATCTCCCGTCTCCTCCCACCCCCACCCCCCCAGTTTAAAATAAATTAGTCTTGTATTCTTTATAAAGTTTTTATTTGAAATACACAGCTTTTTTTTAGATTTACACACACATTAGGTGTATTTGCACCAAGTATCGCTGATACCAGCCTGAATTTTACCCGTTATCGGAACTGGAACCCACGGTATCAAACACTGTTTGAAACCTGTACATTTTCATCAGTTTCACATTATTCCAGCAGGAATATAATCTTGCTGTTGGAAGTGTTACAGCTAGCTGCTACTGTAAATGGCCATATTTTTTGTGTTAAAAAAATGTGATGCAAACTAAATAATATGAAGGTATATAATATTCTAAAGAACAACTACAAAACAGATTAGTTTTAAGGCGGCAGCATTCCACTTTAGTCTCAACTCCGCTCTGACTAGCCATTAGCTCATCAGGCCAGTCAGGATTTAACTTTACAGAATTACCTGTTGCTCCTTCATAACTTTTCCACAGAACGCCACTTTAAAGGATCTGAATTACCGGTACGTGGACCACTAAGGAAGAAATCACAGCTGCAAATACTGATAATCAAGATACAGTACCTGGATTAAATTTATTCTGTACAGTTTATATACTGTATTTGTCTTTATATACATACATACATACATACACACTGCACATATAGAAAGTGGATTTAGGTTTAATTCTTCTGTTATCTTATAAAATGTGATTTATTGCCAACAAACTTCAGATTTCAAACAAAAATATTTATATTCTTTTGTTACAGCACCAAATCCAACTATGACACCACATATTTACACCATTACTCTTAATTTGGTTTATTTGGACAAACATATTGGTAGTTAGACTGGTGGAGGTAAACGTCTTTGAGAATGACGGCTGAAAATCTGCTTTTATTCCTTTTTTTTTTTTTGCACACATTTTGTTTACAATGACTGTAATAATAAAGTTGGTAAAGGATGGTGTGATTACTCTGGAATATCATTTCGTAATTAAAGACGTGCACTTAACGAGGTCTCGTTTTTTCCCTGAAACAAGTTTATTATACACAAACGACATCACAATATTTCTTTTAAATGTTTTATTTATAACTTTGCATTTCACGAGTTTGAAAATTAGTTTCGTAAACAAGTTGAGGCTGACGGAGGCTGCGGTAACTCTGTGGTCAGTGCCACGGTCGTGTGGTCCTGAGGATGCCGGTTCAAGCCCGGGCTGTGTCAGGAAGAGCATCCGCAACAAACAATGGCCCAAATCTGTCATGCAAGTTTGCTCTCCGTGCTGATTCCTGCAGAGGAGAGCATCCAGAAGGAGAACGAGCTGATGCTGATGCAGGAGGCTGTGACTGCTGCTCCAAGACTTTGAAGCATTGACCTCCTAACCCCCGTCCAGCTGCAGATCGTGACCAGATCAACCGTCAGACATGAATCCACTCCTGAGGTCCTGAACTGCTGAGATCCAGCCAGATGAGGGAAATCAGTTAAAATGAGCAGCTCAGATGGATGTTGTAACGCTTGACGTAGCAATAAGATGAATTCTGACTGAAGGAGACGTCAACAGATGCAGCTCAGAGTGAGGTGCACCCAAAGGATCAAACAAGTCAGTCACAACACCACTGATGGAAGCAAAGGACAAAGACAAACTCGTTTTCTTATTTAATTCTGGCTCTCCAACTCACCAGATGCATCGCATTTAATGCAACGTCTCTGTAGGACAGAGCTATACCAATCAATGACAGAGCCTGACTGCTCGTCTCAATCCCAATTCACTGATTCAACTGGAGCCAGGAAGGATTTCACCATCTTTCCAGTAGATTCTTTTCAGTGGCGTTCACTGAAACACTCCAAAGCACTTTGGACATCTTAGAGTACACAGAACTGACTTGGTTTCAGTTCAAAGCTTACCACATGATAAATAATCGCCTCTGATTTGTTTCCTTTAATGTCTCAAAACATGAGAAGTCAGAGGCCGACAGACCTGAAGTGTCCGAGGAGAAGCTGTGAGACGACGACGTCATCTCAAGCACTTAACTGAAGCATGCCGCAGTGCCAGACGCACGCACCAACTCCAGCCTGTGACGGGACATGTAGTGTGCCATGTTTGGATTTTCATTGTCTTGAGCATCCATACTGATTTCTTTGTTTCCTGTTTAAAAAGTGTGTGTGGGGGGAGGGGGGTCATAGGTTCATACGTAGATGCTCAGGCCGTTTGGCCACGACTGGGTAGGCTTGCTGCTTCATCTGGTTGATCCCGGCTGGTTGTCGGATAGGGAGAGGTGCTGAGGCCTCGGAGCTGCTCGTGATGTCCATCTGCTCCACTGAGGACACGTCCATGGCGTGCTCATGAGGAGACGTGAGGACACTTGGTCCTAAGCCGGGGAGGAGAGGGCTACGGGCCCAGCCTGGGCTGAGAGGACAAAGGAGAGAATATGATCGAAGGATCAGGGTTTGTATGAGTCAGTTTGATACAGATCTGTGGCAGCGTCCAGATTAGACCTGGACAGTCGAGTGAAATGAGTGAATTTAACTTTTCAAGGTCAAGGTGTCTTTATTGACATTCGCATCACATGTGGTACATGAGGTGGAACAAAACTATGTACATAGGGTCCCAGTTAGTTATTTTTCGGCCTATAAGTTGTAGGTTTTTTTTTTTTTGCATGATTTGCATGCCCTATGACTTATAGGCCAAAGTGACATATTTATAATTTTTCCCCCATATTTATAAACTAATTTTTGGCTGAGATATGACCGTTTTCATTCATTCTGACTGAAAATATTAAACACTAACATTTTCAGCCGCTACGGCACTCGAGTAGTACCGTATGTCATGCTGTTGTGTCATGTAAAAGTGGCTATTAATGACACAACTGGCTTGCCATAGGCTGCCAACTTCATCCAGTTCGCCTGGAGCAACTGTCAAATCAGACTGATTTCACTGCGCCGCCCCAGTGAAATGCAGCTGATTTGACCATTGAAGTGAATTCATTAAGTAAAAGTTCAACTGAGACACATCTTTACTGTAACGTTGAGCAAACAAATAATTGTTTTTGTGTTAATTTTGTTAAATTCTTGTTAAAGTCCTCCCATGCACACCCCAGCAGCCACCATTTGGCAGCCAATTGATTTTTGGCACAACACCGGTCCATATTTTCGAGTTGTCAGCGGTGACACATAATAGATGCAACATATACGGCGAAGCTATGTATTTATGTATTTTTCCACTTTATTAGACATATTTGGACTGATGTGACTTAAAGGGCGGAGTGACGTGTACGCTGGAAAATACGGTACACGGCACCGGGTGGTGGCATCTTAAGTTGCTCAACAGTACATTTACAGATGGTGTTTGTCAACATTTTTTCCCCAAAAAAGGAAAAAAAAAAAAACTTTGAGCAACGTAGACTCTTTCTTTTACCAAAGTTTATTTTGAAAGGATAATAAAGTGGCAACTATAGTGAGTGGTGAGCTCAGTTTTACCGTCGAGCATCTTGCTCTTTACTGTAAAACAGGCCATGGTCCAAAATCATAAAGTGACTACTGAGCCTTTAGCATTCGTTAAGACGGATTTCACTGCTTTAAATAGTTTGTTGTTGTGCTGACACGTATTCATTATTCCCACATGAGTAAAAACAAGGCTGTGTAGTGAGAAGAATTACTGCAATTAGGTTTTATGTTTGGAGCTGTAGTTCAGCAGGGGACTGGGACAGTGGTGTGGTCTGAGTTCAAATATAAATAAAACCTTCTGACAAATTTAAAACGTGTTTTTGCTTAAAATGCCAATCTGTAATGAAGTTTGTCGTGTTTTAGAGAAAGTTGCTGCAGAGAACAAACACACCTCAGAAGTGTTCTTGGGCTGTCCATGATCCTCCGTGGGGAGCGGATTTTTGGCTCGAATGAGAACTTCTCTTTGATGTTATCCAGGACTGACGGAGCAACGTACGTAAAGCCCTAATAATAAAAAAGATCAAATAACCGTCTTATAAAGTCATCTTTCACTTACTGAGCACAGATCTGACAAAATCAGCAATACTGAATATGATGCCTGAGATCCAGCAACCCTCACTGACACTGATTGACACTAAACAGATATTTTATTTATTTGACTGCAAAACCATAAATTGAATTGATGGAAATCGTCACATTAGGAAAGCAGACGTCGGGGTATAAACAGGTACCAGAAAGACTTGATTTGCGCTCTCGCTGAGGGTGGAATCGTCGGGGCTGTCCACTGGCGTCTGACTCGTGAACTTCGAGTCAAACTGGCTCACATCATCTGCCGATTGCTGCAAACACACAAGACAAGAAACGCACGGGGATGAGTTACAACAACATGAGCTAAAGTTTCAGCTGTCGGGAGAAATGGGAGAAGATCCAGTTCCTTTCTTGAAACGTGAGCTGCGTGACTTACCGTAGCATTGTTTTTAAAAACATTTCTCAAATTTCTGTCCTAAAAATAACAGGTGTGTTATTCAGAGCACCTTAAAGTACGCACTTAGTTATAGCCAGGGGAATTTAGGTAAAGGTTTATGGATGTTTATCACTGCTGAGTTAAAGTTACTGTGTGTGAGGCCAGAGTCGTTCTCTCTGAGAAAAGCCTGCAGGCACCTGACGTCTCCGGGTCTAAGAGGCGAGGTGCAGATTCTCACTGATGAGGCTCTAAAGGTAACTTTGTACATCTGTGAAAGCCTGTGGTGTGACCGAGCTGCCCTTCCTTACAAGTATACTTCTTTAAAAATCTCCTCTCTTTTTGTGTCCGTTTTTGTAAGTAAATAAAAACAGGATCTTTATTTATCCAACAGTTATACTCACCAGGATGGGCTTGAAGGGGGGCTCCACTTTCCGAGCCAGCAAATCTTCCCAGTTGATGTGTCGAAAGAAAGGATGAGCCTATCGGACACCAAAACCAGAATTAGATGCACACATTTCAGCATAAATTAGTTTGTTGGAAAGGTTTCTAGTACTAACTCGAGTCTGTTTCACAGTCCAAGCTAGACTTAAACTTAAGCGAACATCAGCCCCATACAAGTGTCTGAATGTATTTGTGGTCTGGAGCCACAAAGACGCACCTAAATAATTCTCTGAAAACATTTATAATTCCTATTCAGTACGTAGGCCTGTGGCGATAAACAATAAATCAATTACAGTAATTGCATGATAAATGAAAATGATCAACTTCATGTTCATTTATCGGCTTTATCGTTTTTCCTTGTCTCTCTCTTTCTACTGAAGACACTGGATGATAAAAGGCTCAACTCCTGTGCTCTTCACTGACCCCTCCCTTTCTCTTTAAAATCCATTTTAACTATCTAAAATAGTGATTTTGGATCGTTAAAAGAAGCTAAACTGAGAAGCTAAGCTGAGAAGCTAAGCTACGAGCTAAACTAACAGGCCGACCTCAGGAAAAAAACTCAGTCTTGTCAAAGCTCCAAAATTCAGTCGAAACCTGTGCCTTGTTGTAAAAAGTTTTTTTTTTGTTGTTGCAAAAAGAAGCTGAGAACTTGTTTACTGATTTTTTTTTTAATTAAAAGTTTTGTGTGAAAAATGCTATGCTAAAGAGCTCAAACCACATCGAGCAGCCGCCATTTTGAGAACCAAAGAGACAGCCCATGTCACGTCCAGGGGTCTCCCTCCCATTTTTCTTAAGAGACACGCTGCTCGCTCCCTCACTAACTAACCATCCTTTGGCTCAAAAAGTCGTGGACTGCTATCCGATGGTTGAAAAAAGTTACTACACACAAAAATTAACCAACATTTCTTCTTAAATTTGACAATAATTAATAATTACTGTATTGTCAATAATTAATAATTATTGTCAAATTCCAAACAAGATTATTGTTTATCGTAATAATTTCTGAGACAATTAATCACCCAACAAAATTTGTTATCGAGACAAGCCTATAATAATAATAATAAAAATGTCACACAATGTCATCAGCTGTATGTTTCCATACAATGACAAAATTAGTCTGCATTTAACACATCCCCCACCAGGTGGCACAGTGGGCAGCTATTGAAAGCTGCCTGGGGGGCAATTTGGGGATGAAGTGTGCTGCCCAGAGACACCACAAGGTATGCAGTGACCGGGGATTGAACCTGGGGCTTTAGGGTCCCAAGCTGGCTGCCCTGCCTCTACACCATCTTGGCATGCATTGTAAATATATTTTTAGTGATACTACAACTTGTCCAGAAATATTTCAGGACTTAAAAAGTTGGTATCTGATATTTAGACTTTACTGCTTAGTGGAAAAGTTTGTTTTAATTTCTAATTTTCTAGTCTGCTTTTTCTCACCTGCACTTCTGCAGCGTCTCCTGGTCCTGCTCCCAGCCGTGATGAGGCGTTTCTCTTTAGCAACTGAAAAATATGCAAAAACCATTGAATTGCACTGTAGGAAATTAACCTGTGGTGTTCCACAAAGTTGAATACTAGCACCCAACAGGACTGCTTCCAAAAGGTTGCCAAAAAAGTTTTTGTCTGTGTGTGTGTGTTCACTTTTCTTAGCAATATAGCTCATGAGCTACTCGCAGGGGTATTCAAACGTTTTTATATGAAGGCCAAAACTATCAGGATGAAAGGACTTGTGAGCCACAAAAATGTGAATTTAATGCTTAATGTGAACAATATTTTAGAGAAAGGACAAAAGTTTACTAATTTTGGTGGAGAAAGAGTTTTAAATTGTTGTAGATCAAAAACATTAAAAGCCTCATAAACTCTAAACTTCTATTTTTTAATTAAAAAGGATTTGATTTATTTGATTTTTTTTTGGGACATATGTTTGTTGTTTTCTTGTGTTTGGAAAGTTCATTTTAGTCTGTTCTCAGCAACAAAAGCGTAATTTGAGTACGGTAAGTGTCCTTACTGTCGATCAGCTGTTCATGGACGGCCCAAAAGGCTGATTAAAGTTCTGAAAAATCATCCAGCTGTCAGTCTCTACAACGGATTTATAGGTTTGATAAAACTGATCAACTCATATGTAGATGACACCAAATCATATTTATTTAAAAATGTCCAGTTTCCCTCTTGATTATTTTATCAACTGTAATATTTAGTCAAATTTTATTCATCTTTTTCCAAAAGTCTCCTTTCTGTATAAATCAGAAAAAAGGTTTTTGGTGCTTTGTACCATGAAGTGAAAATAAAAAAAATTATAGTCAAAGGTTTGTATTTTGTTTATTATTGCTCATTTTGAGAAGATTGTTTTTCATCAGTTTTGCTGTTAAACATAAACTTTATATAAAAAAGGATTACCAACTAATTTGCAGAAAGTCTGCATCAACCTCTAAAATCAAAATGATACTATTCTTAAACTGTAGTTATGGGCCGCACAAAATCACTCCAAGGGCCGCAAGTGGCCCTCGGACCGCACTTTGGCCACCTGTGAGCTACTGCATAGATTTTACTGAAAAACTCAAAGTAATCACTGACTGTACATCCAGCAATGACTTACTTTTTTAAGTCAACCCTATTCAAGATGGCCACCACAGCTGAGCAACTTTCGAAAAAAAAGGTTTTTAAGGAGGAGGAGGGCAACATGCATTTGTTCAAAGAAGGCTAGGTCTTCACTTGTTATTTTATTTAAATACATTTTTGTACTGTAATTACTACGATCAAAACTATGTTTGCAGATGAAAAACTAATTTAGCTTTGGAAAAGACATACAAAAAGAGCAGTAAGAACAGAAGACAGAAAACTGATCAAGATTAGAAAATAGTTTGATATGAATAAATTATCAGTTGTCATTTTTTTAAATTAAAAAATAATTTAATGTAGTGTAATTAGTTTGATATGAATAAATTATCAGTAGTCATAAAAAATAAAAAAACAAGTGTTATTGTTTACTTTCATAACTTTTAGCTACTACCACATCAAATTTTAGCCCAATACAGTATTTGTCAAAATTGACTACATTAGTCATTT
Source organism: Hypsolebias longignatus (assembly GCA_031762435.1). Lineage (NCBI taxonomy): Eukaryota > Metazoa > Chordata > Actinopteri > Cyprinodontiformes > Rivulidae > Hypsolebias > Hypsolebias longignatus. Next base: position 12,189,549 of record JARVGV010001299.1, on the reverse strand, counting down.
TTGTGTTTGCTAATAGAGCCCGACCGATACAACAGTAGGGCTGATAATTTAGGCCGATACAGGCGTTTGGGGACATATTGGTATATGCATGCATGTCCAAAAAGGCAACTTGAGGTAAGTTTTATTAATGTTGGATAAATTTCAAAGTTACAATTAAATTCTGCTAATACAAAACTTTTTTTTTTTAGTTTTAAAGTGGATATTAAAGTTATTAATTTAAGTGATTGTTTAAAGTACTCTTTTCATTCAATGTTTTCTTTTTGAGGAATTTGTTTTATTTTGTCCCTTGAATGAATAAATGAATTAAATAAAATATTAAATGGCTTTAAATCTGCTAAGTTCATGGCATAAACCAGCACAGACATGTTCCTTTTGTTAGTATTTTACATTGCTTTATAATGTAGCTGTTTTTTTATATACAATTTTCTTGTAATGTGTAATTTTTTATGCTTTTTTATGAATGTCTACTGTTGTACTGATAAATATCTCCTGGAGGGTAAAATATATCTGCAAGTATCAAGCTGTGAAATCCTTGTTTTCTACAACTGATAGCTGTTGGTCATTAATTACGATGAAGTTTAGCAACTTCTCGGTGAACATTTGAGTCCTTTCGACTTGATAGTGTTGGCCCACATAGAAAAACGTCTGGACGCTCCTGGTTTAGTCTTGCTTACAGTTTTACAGATGATGCCAGCTGTGAGAAGTGCGCTATGGGTGGCCTCTGTCATCACAGGGCCTCGCTGATGAATGACAGGATCAAGCAGATTATGTGCAAGATGATTAAGACCTAAAAAAAAAAAAAAAAGTCTTTGAAGACATCAAATTTGTCTAACAGTCTTGGGATTAGAGGGCCTCAACAGAGCAGACGTTCTTCAGTCCCAGAGCCATTAAATGTGCAGATATGCTAATAGCTTCCTGTTTATTACAGCTCTGAGGCGGCCACAGATGGGACCCCATGTCCCACTGTCAATTACCTTTGTCCATATTTCAAATCCAACAATCCACAGTCCCGTCTGTGTCGCATGAGTCCATTTATAAACATGCATCTTCTTTTTTAAGGAATCTTCTGACATTATTAATGTTACAGCCTTTTTATTTCACTTTTGCCTTTTCTCGCTTCAGGTGGAGAAGATGAACGTGGAGGCTCTGAGCAGAGCAGAGCTGCTGACTCTCCTCAGTATTCTGGAGGGAGAACTTGAAGCTCAGGATGTAGTCATACATACCCTCAGAGTGAGTTTTATGATAAGAAATTCCACCCAAGTCTAGGAGTGTTTGCTCACTAACCCATCACATGGTTAGTAATACTTTTGCTATCTGCGCATTCCATTTAGTAAAACACAATCACTGCGCTAGTACTAAAAATGTCAGCATTGCATGGAGACAAGGTATGTGAGCGAGCTGGGAGGGGAGGTGTAAACAGGAACTTGAGGAAACAGCTTGTGGAGACAATAGCCAAGGGGCCATTTTGGGTTCCAAGGCCTTTACAACACAACAGTACAGTATTACTGCTGGTCTCTGGCACTAATCATGTGGACATAACCATATCGTGTGCCGACTGGTCGTGCCTCGCGCTGTTCCAAATGTGTCTTTAATGACAAACTGTTTCAAAACTTGCTCTAAGATATAATGACTTTGAAGCCTTCATGGTGCGTTGTCTGGTGCGCATACTTCGTAAACCTTTCAGTAATCGTTTGGCCTGCATCCAGCTGTGCTTGGAATGTTTGAACCAGGCTATGATTAAAGAAGCTCCAGCAGAGGAAGGCAGAGGTGACCCAGACAAACGGGGTATGCTCTCAGACAGCTTGACCCACCAAAGTACACATTGTGAAGCACACCATTACTCAACCTCAATCCCACCAATGTCTAGAATTAGAGTACTTTTACTCCATTTATTGTTCCTTAACTCTATTATTTTGTTCTAAGTGTATCATTCACTCATATTCTATTGAAAGAGCGACGCTTTCCTTTGGCAACAATGCTCTTTAGTGTGTGTGTCCAGTCCAATTAGCTCTCTCCATGCCACTGGCTGCTTTTTCACACTCAAGACTACAGCAGCAGCTGTCCCAAGCATGGGTGAAACTTCAGACCCCTAAATGCTTGACTCATTGTCTGAATATCTTTGATGAGAATCTTTTTTTTTTTTTTTTAATCCAACCACGAATGTCGCGATGAAGCACACAGGCCTTGTTGGGGAAGCTTATCTGAAGAGCTTTTGTAGCTGTAATCGTGAAAGAATTTCAGTGCTATGGCACGGCAGGAAGCCATAGCAACCACACCGACTGAAATTTGAAGCATGCAATGTTTCACTCCAAACGCAATCACTCCGCTAAGACAAGTGCGTTGTGTGGTCACTTTCTTGCCTCTTGCTTTCCTCTGCCTATTTTACTCGAGCCCAGACACACTTGTTTTGGTGGTCTCCATTAAGGAAGCAGTCCAGGATTTTTGAAACTGGGTTCTGTGGAAAGATAGCTCTTTGAATGGCCTCAGTTTGTAAAAACAGAGTTTACCGTAATTCTGACCGGACTTATGAGCTAATGACTGGCTTGACTGGAACCAAGACCAAAGTGGATTGCTGCGTTCTTAAAGGGAATCTAGTCCGAAAGATTTCACAACTGTCCCTAAATAACTAAACACTGAATCCTCACATTGTTGTGTTTCTGCTTAAAGTAAAGTTAAACTTTAGCAGATGTAACAGTTTATAAGCTGCTTGAACTGTCTGGATGTATGTATGCATGTACAGTATGTATGCATCACAGACATCTACACCTCCAGATGCAGGAAGAGGGCCACAGCATCATGAAGGATCCCACTCACCCAGCACACACACTTTTTGCCCCCACTCCCCTCAGGAAGGAGGTTGAGGAGCATTAAATGCTCCCACAGACTCGGGCGTACTGTGAGCTGCGTGGACACTGCGTGCACTGTCTGTAGACGGTTAAGACTTCATACTCGAGCGTCCACCCTGATGAGCTGCAGCCCAGCTCCGCAGGCAAGGGGCGTTTACCTTCTGGACAAATTGAGGTCGCCGATTGACTGAATTGATTGACAGGTCGCAAGAACAAAAAAAGCGAGCTGGCAGCCCAGTGGCAGCAGTGTTCTGTGTTTATATGTTGTTAATAAAAAAGTTGTAAAAAAGAACAGGGAGCACTGGCCCTGCAGCCCACACACATACCAGCCCACAGACCCTCTTGCAGCCTCACTGGACCTGATTTTATTTTGCTCGTGACAAATGCGTTCACTTCTTGCAATTTTAGTCATGCATCAATGGACAAGGAGGAAGAGATCACTTGCCTCCTGGCCCAAAAAAAATAAATAAATAAATAAATGGCCATTTAACCAGACCATGCACGAAGAAGAGGAATTTCATACATTGGTGTTGCATATAAAACAGTCCGTCACCGGGCAGCTTATTATGTGACACTGAGTGCGTGTACGCGGTCATAAAAATTGATCTTTGCGCAGACATGCCCTGCATGCGTCCGTTTCGAGTCTAATCCAGTATGTGTGGACTTCCGTGGACTGAAATGCACCTGAGTCTGTGGGAGCATTAAGTGTAGAACCACCAGACTGAGGAACAGCTTCTACCCTGAGGCTGTTAGACTCATGAATATCTAACCA
>JARVGV010001299.1:12060851-12071225 GCA_031762435.1 Hypsolebias longignatus | reverse complement strand
ATACATATATATTCAAGGATTCAAGGTTTTTATTGTCATTCACATCACATGTGGTACATGAAGTGGAACAAATGAAACTTTGTACACAGGGTCCCAGTTACATCCAACAAAAAAAAAAAATACAAATTGTAAAGAAAAACAGTAATATGATCCAAGACACAAACTAAGAAATATGCTAAACTAAGAATACACTAAGCACTAATAGTACAAAACAATGCATCAAACAACAGCAGCACAAACATGAGTCAGTGTGAACAGATGAGGACGAATTAACACAGCAACATAAAATAAATCAGCAGCATGAGATCACCATCCTGGAGAGTCAGAAGCACATATCAACAACCAAGTGGCATTACAGTGACTCTTTCACAGTGATTTTTTTTTCACAGTAATTTTCACAGTGATATTCTGATTAGGGATTTACGAGTCTAACAGCCTCAGGGTAGAAGCTGTTCCTCAGCCTAGTGATTGCACTTCATGCTCCTCAACCTTTTGCCTGAGGGGAGAGGGCAAAAAGTGTGTGTGCTGGGTGAGTGGCGTCCTTCATGATGCAGGTGGCTTCTGTGTAGCCTTCACTACTCTCTGCAAAGCTTTTCCTTCTGCAAATATAAATATAATACAAAATATGAATACTAAAATAAACTACTTAGTTACTACTACTTACTACTGTACTTACTATTTGTATTACTATTCCTACTTCGTAGTTTTTAACTTATCGCGGGGCTTCAGTGTATGGATCCCCTGCGATAAACGAGGGACTACTGTACTGTATCTGTATTAATATTCTTATAATGGTGTTTTTGTTTTTTTTTTACAAATATGATCAAACAGAAAAGTGCATTTCTGTCCCCATTCACAGAGTGAGGGTGGGGTATTACACCACACAGTCCATCATTCTGTCCATCATTCTGTCTGTCCAAGCATGTAGCATCCATGCATGCAAACTAAACTTATGTGCAAATCACTCTGACTTTCCTCCCTCTGGAGTGTCATTAGGGTCTTTGTTGGCCCGATCTATATGGGAGATATTTTAGTCATCTGCGCAAAGGTGTACACTGGAGTGACACTGACTGGGGATTAGATTAAAAACTGTACTTTTAAGTTAATTAAAATTTAAAATGGAGACCTCCATCTAGAATTGGTCCTTCTCATTTAACATAGCATCCTCCCCACCATTTTTCAAACCATATTCATTTTCTGTCCAAAGTATAAACAATACAGTTCTCAAAAGTGTGTCCCTTAGCCTTAAGATGCAACAGGACCACTGAGTCTTGGTCTAAACAGCTGGATCTCTTGTGTTGTACCATACATCAGTGAAGATGTTTGATTTCCTTGAAGTAGAGGTCTGAGCCATCCTCACTGCACTCCACTGCACACACCATCAACATTATTTCAGGTTTTTTTTTTTTTTTTTTTTTTTTTTGGTTTGTTTTTTTTTTTTTAAAAAAAAAAAAAAAAAAAAAAAAAAGCAAACAAACAAGCATAATTTCCACTTGGTTGTATACATTGAGATGATTATTCATATTGAGAATAAAACATTATTCATTAGCATCATGCTTTTTGAATGTGTGCAGCAGCTTTGCCACCAATTCCAAGACGACGTACAGTATTTACTTTTAACTGTTGTCAAAAATGAGTGGAAGTGTTCATCATTACTTGTGGGTGAAACACAAGTGTCTAAAATATTACATAGATTTACAACCGCATACAAAGTAATTAGAGGAGGTGTCCATCTGGTTGTGTGTGTGTCTGAGCGTGCATTAAGGTTTAGATGTGTGTGTGTCTGTGTGTGCATCAGTAGGGGTTTGTGACTAATGGGGTCATTATTGATGCTGAGTCAGGATTACCGCTGATTGCAAAGGTTGGATACCAAACTAACGAGTGTGCAAATGCACAAAACTACCACATACACACACACACAAATGCATGCACATAAACACACTCCTTCTCTCCATTCTCTTGATTACACACACATGCACACACACATTTTCATTTCTTTCAGGTTCTCACTGGTACACTTATGCACATAAACCTCCAACATCAGCAAATAAACTCCTACCAACCAGACATTGCTCTCTCAACCTCCCTGGACATCTCATGTGAACACAGACAAACACACACACACACACACACACACACACGATTCGCCATATCACGGGAAGACTGAGTGTTGCATGTAATGATCAATCACCTCCTTGTTTAACATTTAACTACCTAAAAATCATTCTAAGACATGTATTTAATTAAATATCACATGACTGTTATTGTTGCACATATTTACTTTGTAGAATAAATAACAGCCAAATCTGTTTGGCAGAACCCTAACCCTATTATTCAATTCAAATCAATTAAAAAAAAATACATTATTAATCCCAAAGGGAAATTAAGTGTTGTTGTAGCTCATCATCCAGGTTTCATTCAAGAGTTATTATAGATGCTGATAGTTGTGGACAAGAAGGATCTCCTGAAGAAAATCCGAAAAATCTGGACACAGATACCGACCTGTCCACCCAAGATCTAGTTTGCTGTCAAATCTGGCGGGCCTCTCAATCCTCCTGGGCAGCAGAACTGACCAAATACTGGGCAGAATTCCTCCATGAGCGATGGTCACTCCTCCCAACAGTCTGCCAAGCTTCTCGTCACCATGGACAGACAGCTTAAAATGCCAGGGAATAATCCCGGAAATTATTATCATTAAATTATTATCATTATGCCTTAGTGTTTAAAAACACACTTTTGTCCCCATCGCAGAGCAAAAAGATGTACTTGGAAATTCTCTCCATCCATCTGTTCATCCATCCACCCATGCACCAGTTTCCATTGCGGTGTGTGGCTATACCTCAGTATAAGAATTGTCACTATCAAAAATTGGGTTGCCAAGTCAAAGTCCAAGATCACCACTACCTTATAAAAATACTAAAGTGGTCACCTCAGTCATTTGAGGAAATTATGCGTTCTGGATTTTAAATAATTGGGGTGGACAAAGACTAATCTATGGTTGTCAAGGCCACCATTGGCCACCCCCTGGCTTCACCACTGAACCTGGTGGCGGAGTTTAAATTTCTCTCTCCACTTGCCAGGATCTGTCACTCTGCGCCACTTCAACTTAGTTATCAAATAAACACTTGTACTAAATACAACATGACATGTATATGTATGTATTAAATGTTTAATGTTACATGTATTTGTACTTGATCATCATGGTTTATATATCATGGACGACCAGACTGTTCCCTGCGCTATTTAAGTTTCAGATTCTCAGTTCTCCATTGCCAGATTATTGAAAGCCTCACAGCGAGTAAATGTCCAGCGTCCATGCCACAGTTTTATTTGTCCTCCTGGTTCTGATTTCATGCCTGCCTAATGGATTACCCATCTTTAGTGATGAGCAAATTAAACTTTTATGAAGCATGGAACAAGTTTGGCCAAATGTTTAAAAAATAGGTTAATTTGTTGAAGCTTCAGTTACAGTGACCTCTTGTGGCAATTTGCAATGCTGCTGTCAAATTAGGCATTATGCTTTTGGTGGCACACACCAAATAATTTAAATGACTATAGTTACTACTTTACTGTGGTTAAAAAAAATTTAAATCAACTTTCTATCTTGTCTGGTTTGAAAATGTTTTTATGCTTACGTTTTCAAATAAAGATTGATAAATGTGCATTGAAGAGAATTAATAAATGGTATTATGCTTGTGTAACTGTGGCAGAGTCAGAGTCTTTATCATTCTTAAAAATAATAATGAAATGACACCTCCACCATCTCTACGTTTGGCGGAGTAGGATTTGAGCCAGGGACCTGCACACAGAGAGGCAGCAGCTCTACCAGTTGCACCACAATGCTGCCTGGAAATAGACTCATGTAAATAAAACTTTAATGTGAGCCCATACCGGCTTATGACTATCCCAATCACATACATCATTTTACTGTAATTATATTAAATACAGGTGTTAAATGGGTTAGATAATATGCTGAACATTACTATAACTTTTTTTTTTACATATAGCCACCTTATCATGAGCAAGCAGAATGAAGTGTTCCCACATGTTAGAACGACCTCTTTTCCTTGCTGGCTTCATAATGACTCATTTTTACAATATCAACAGCACAACAGCAAAAACACCCCTGCTCTTCCAACACATTACAAACATTTTAGAGCTGTTTTATAGTGTTGAGCGCTCTCAATTCCAAACTGTCTCAACCTGTCAGAATTGAGACGAAGCGGTGACAGGGAATCAGCTGATTGGACCGCGAACCAGTCAAGCGATTCATTCCGACAACAAAACAGTTTGTGTTTCGGACGTCATGTGTCGTGACTTCTTCCGCACCAAAGCAGGCTTCAAAGCAGTGGTCCGATGTAATTTTAATGCAGGGTTTGAAGCATGTTTTGAAGCTTTTGTTTCATACTACCATCACTACCCATCTTGACCGTCCCCTGCCTGCTTTGGATCATCTGCTCTGCTCATGGTAATGACCTCTGCCTTCTCTACAACAACCACGTCTACCGGATCACGATTCAAGTCTGGTTTTGGATTTCTGATCATCTGTGCATGAACCTCACCTGTCTCCCTAGACCTGTCTGTTGGATCTTCCTCCTAACTGCTTCAAGCTCAGCTCTGCCTCAAAATCAGCTCACCTTCAACAGTGACATCACACAATCCAACTCCTTTAAGGATATCCTCCCTCACCTGTTAACAAAGGTTGGTGATTATAAACTGAACTGTCACACTAAAACCACTGAACTCCAATTCACTAAACTTCATGTCTCTCCAGATGGTGCTGGCCCAAGGACTCAGACATCCACCAGAAGCTGTTTATCAATAAATCTTTTAAACCTTCCTGTTTCTGTGATCTGGTTTGAATCCCTAAACCTGGTTCTTGTCAGTTTGTGAGTATTTCAAAGTTTTGTTTGACACATGGGCTGTACTATATTAGGTTATTAATTCATAAATACCACAGTCCAATAAATTTAAGTGGTCACCAGTTGGCAAATCTGGCCTAAAATAAAAACTATATTTTTGTTGTATTGACGATGAGCGATTGCTATTGATGTCTTTTGGCACTTCCCCGTTTTAGGGGTTAGCACAGTGAGCAAACTCGGATAGAAGACTTGACAAGTGTGTTATACTTGATGTCCTTCCTGATACAGCCTGGGCTAAAACCATCAGCCTTGAGAATGAGTGCGTAGCCCTGACCACCTAGATACTGACCTGCACCTGACCCTGACCAGTGTACACCGTTACACCCCTACGAACTAAAGCCCAGTGTTTTCATGTGGGGTGCCTGTTGTTTTCCTCATAGAAAACTCTACCTATGTAGAACATCTCAGATGTGTTTCTTCTTGAACCCTGAGCTGACAAATATCCATCCATCCTCTTTACTGGCTTCTTCCTTTCTGGATCTCTGGGGTCACTGGTGCTCATGTAGCAGTCACTGTGTGAGAGGCAGGGGACACCCTGGACAGGTCTCTAGTCCATCACAGGGACACAAAGAGACAAACAAGACAACCATTCACTCTCACCTAGAGACAATTTAGTTATCAATTAGCCTAACATGCATGTTTTTGGTCTGTGGGAAGAAACCAGAGTACCTGGAGAAAACACACACACATGCACAGACGGAACATGAAAACTCTGCCCAAAAATGTCTCCATCCATTATCTTTTTACCCGCTTCTTCCATTTTAGGTCGAAGGGGTCGCCGGTGCCCATGTCCAGTAATCACTGTGCGAGGGGCGGGGTGCACCCTGGACAGGTTGCAAGTCCATCACAGGGCCACACAGAGATAAACGAGACAAACAACCATTCACTCTCTCACTCACACCTAGGGACAATTTAGAGTTAACAATCAGCCTAACATGCATGTTTCTGGTCTGTGGGAGGAAACTGGAGCACCCAGAGAAGCCATCAGCCGCCTGATGGTTGCCAGAATCTCCTCGGAGCGATTGAGAGTCTCTATCCAAGGTCTCACCCAAGTCCTCCCACATCCGAGGTTTTGCCTCAAACAGCTGAAGCTGCGCACTGCTTGGCCCTCCAGTACTCCTCAGCTGCCTCCGGAGTCCCACCGACCAAGGCCTGATAGGACTCCCTTCCTCATCTTGACAGCCTCCCTAACCTGGGGTATCTAGTCACCACCGTAGTTCATGGATGGCCCACAGCTCAAGGCAGCTACCTCAACAAGCGAGGCACGGAGCATGGCCCACTCTGACTCAATGTCCCCCACCTCAGCTGGGATGTGGTAGCTCTCCCAGAGGTGTGAGTTGAAGATCTCTCTGATGGATTCTTCTGCCAGACGTTCCCAGCAAACCCTCACTACACGTTTGTGTCTACCAGGTATGTCCAGCATCTTCCCCTGCCATCTGAGCATGCATCATAGTTCTTTGGAGGAACCTTTTGCTATGCTTGGCAAATGTGTACCTGTTATTAATGCTCCACCCATATTGGCCTGGAGTCTTATTACACAAAGAATGGCGCTAAGACTCTGATGTGCTTCTGGAGAAACGTCAAACCCGAGCTGGTAGCAACCCTCGTTAAACAACCTGTATGTGTCCTCGCAGCTGTATAGTTACACAGTGCTCAAATGAAGACTCTTTCTTTGAGCTCATTAAGAGCATGTGCCCATGCTGTTTGTGTGTAACACTATATTTTTATGTCTATTTCTGGGTGTTGCTTTAGCACTCGGGTGTATTGTGTACAAGTATCATGTATACAGTGTGTGTGTGTCTGAGAGTGCAGGCATTGTTGACACCTTCGCATGTCTGGCTGCCTCCTTTTAGGTCAGGACAGGCTGTGACGAAACAAGGAAACCAGGATCTGGTTTCAGGCTGTATAAGACTATAAAAAACCAGAGAGCACCCTGAACAAACAAGAAGGCAGACTGTCTAAAACAAGAATTTAGATTTGTCTGCAAAATTAAGTAAGACAGCAGATAACAGGAACGTGGAAAAGAAGGGACTGCTTGTTTTCAACAGGACTATATTTTACACATTAAACCATATTGTATGAAACTGAGAAAACTACCGCACCAAAAAGAAGGTAAGAAACTTTCTTGCCCTTGGAAATTCAGAGTTGTGCACCTGAACCCTGCCCTTGAGGGGAAGGGGCAACCTCTTGGGTCATGCTAGCTGCTCGGAGCAGCGGAGGAGGCCTTGGAGGTCACGGCGGTGGAAATCAGCCGCCGAACATTCACCGAAGACAGTCGGTGGCCTCACTCAGCGGGTCAAAGGCCCACCGCAGCAATTCCCAAGATGCTAAGCGCAATTCCTTCTCCAGCAAAAAGGTGGTGCAGCAGCGGCATAAAGTGGCGCTTATCCGAGAGCTGGAGACTAGCTGGTACCTGAGGATGTTCGGACTGGGCAAAGAGGAAACTGTGGCACACAAAACCGGCATGCTCTACAGGTCAGCTTACCTTTCAATGAGTGTGTGTGAGAGCCAGCTTAATGGGTGAACGTGCACTGCAGCGCACATGACATGTGCTTCCCACTTTCTGTTCAGTCATTTCATTTGGGCAGACAATCCTGGATGATTATGATGATATTCAGCTTACTGTTGTGTCTCCTGATCTGAGCATGACATTGACAGCCATCATCCATCTTGTTGGGTCATCTTTGACCCCATGGTGACCAAACACATTGAGGCAGAAGCAGAGGAGTTTGATTCTTGCTCCTTGTTCATGCTGGTAAATTTCATTACATTCAGCTAAATTTAAAACGTGTTTTAATCTGAGTGAGAATTTTATCATCTGGTTACTTTGTAGGTGGCTCGTTTTTCACAGCCAGAACAACATAGATACTAATGTTAATGTCAGTGTTTGTGGTTTTACCGTTTGTTTAGAAGTTATAAAATCCCAATAATAAGAACCCATCCAACTTTCCAGCTTCTTGTCTTTCTGTCATTTGTTTTCTGACAAAATTATGAATCTCAGCAAATGTATGCACACATTTGATTAAACTAAGGGAACAGCCATTATCTTACACCGGACACTCATGTTCTGTGCAGTGTACAGCTATTTATAGGCTACTGGAAACCAGTTAGTACAGATTTTCAAGAAATTTCAAAGACATGGTCTCATCATTTTTGAAGTGAAGTTCTGTCAAATAGTTTTCACTAGTTAGGCCCTTATCAGCTGTGACATCAGTCACTGAACATGGGGTGTAAAGCCCAGACGTCTTTGTCCAGGCTGGCTAATGGTTAGCCACACAAGAACCCATTTTTAATTGTTTCTGGCTTCTAAAACAATTCTTCCTCAAAAACAACATATCGATTTGCAAGAAGGCTTCTTTAGTTAAGCAGCTCAGTGCGGAGCACTTTTGGTAAAATCAGTTTATGTTCAGCACAGGCATTCATTTATTTTTATTTTGACTGAGTAAACAACAATAAACTAAACTAACATTGTTGTGCAGAGGTTTACTATTAGCTGATGTAGCATTTTTTTCCCCACAATGGTATTTGTATAACAGCTGAGTGAAGCTGCCCCTCCGCCTTCTTCAAATCTTTTTTTCTTTTTCCATTTTCGATGGCCTCCCTTCTCACCTCACAGCCATCCTCTTCACCATTATTTTACTTATTTATTTATTTATTTATTACGCTGAAATAGCCGGATTTTTCGTGAAAAAACACAGCGCCAAATTTAAAATGATTTTGAATGAAATTTTCATACATTTATCATTTTGTTTGCAAAAACGAACATAGCTGAATGATTCAAGATATATATGTTGTGCCATTTTATGCAAAGTTCAAACATCATGTCAGTGGACCTTTAAAAAGAACCTGAGAGCACTGGTTTCTTGGCTTGTACCAAAACAAAGGCTATAAATAAAGAATGAAGGGACAATTTGACCTTTCCTTGTGGGTAAATCTGTCCTTTTGTAGTTTATTTATTTTTTAATGATTGACTTTTTACCCTGGAGACATTAGACTGTGCTAAAAAAACATGAAACATTACAAAAAAGCTTATACTTCAGAAAATATTTGCTGTCACAATTATATTCATTTAATGTGGCAAAACGCTAAGTTGTTTCCCTGAAAACTATGCACTTGTCGATAATACAGTCAAACACATATTTTTTTCTACTAATTTTAGGTGGAAAATAATGATCTTCAAGATACCATCTCCTATGTTAAGATGGTTTTGTCCAGTGATCAGTGAAACAGCAGGTACTGGTCATCAGTGCGTTGAGCCAGCAGGACAGTCAGTCCAACATGAATCATTACATCACTGACAAATCTGCAAAACCAGTCTGTCCAGCCTTCTGAGACCAGTAAAAGCTGGTCTGTGCTTGTTTTTACAGCAATAGTTGTGTTTTGTGTTACTCCTTTTAGTTACTTAATGTTGTTTTTTTTTTTTTTTTTGGCAGCCATAACACAATATTTTACTGTTTACAAATTGCTCAGAAAAATATTATAAATAAAATAAATAAAAAAAACTAAAAAGCTTATGTGAAGACAAATATATAGTAAATATGAATGTGTGTAAATGTGTTTATTGCACCCATTTTCGCACAAAAAATAGTTAAGTGGTTGTTTGGTTATTATTCTGTGTCTGGAGGGACTGAATTCCTTCAGACCAGGGATGTGCTTCTGGATCCGGATGGATGCAGTTTGAAGGACAAAACAGCGCCTGGGGTCCTGCATACGTGCGCTACATGTTACAGCTTTACTTTGCTGTTGCCCTAAAGCAGAGGTGTCAAACTCAAATACACAAGGAAGGTGGTGGTGGTGGAGGTAGGGGAGGACCCAAGCTTGGTCAGAACCTGTTAAATATATAAAAACAATGTTTTTTTTTAAGGATGCTTTTAAGATATTTAATGTGGTAAGTACCAAATTAAGTGTAAGGGTGTTTTCACACCTGATAGTCCGGTAGATTCAGACATTTGCTTACATATCAGGTACAGTTCACATTCACAATGTGCTGTCAGTCGAGCCAACCTGTCTCCCCCCCACCCCTCTGGTGGTGGCAATGCATCAAGAACTACTGAAGGAAACGATGCAAAAACCTCTGAAGAAGACACTTCTTCTTCTTCTTGAAATAAAAACAAAAACGAAGTGGTGTCAAATTTGAGCAGTTTTATGATTTCTGTTTTGTCATTTTTAACAATGGACTCAGCATGAGCAGAAGTTAAGGCAGAAGACCATGGAGAATGTTGTTTTTCACAGAAGGCGGCTGATGGCTCCATATAAAAAATAAAAGTTTGCCCTATATCTACTTCCTGCTTTTGGAGCGGTCTCCGGTGCATTCACAATGCATTCAAACCGCGTTAGATTTCACTTCAACCAGAACGAGACCTAGAATTTTAGGACAGAGTCAGAGTCAGAGAGTCTTTATTGTCATTTGCACCACATGTGGTACATGTGATGAAACAAAATTATGTACACA
>JARVGV010001299.1:12025957-12037427 GCA_031762435.1 Hypsolebias longignatus | reverse complement strand
TGCCACATGTTGATGCTGGAGCACAGGATGCTCTCCACTGCACACCTGTAGAAGGAGGTGAGGACTGAGCTTCTCAGCTGCCTGAGGAAGTAGAGTCTCTGATGAGCTTTTTTTAATCAGGCTGGTAGATGGCACATTGTTTTTGTACCATTAGTGCATAGTGTACTCTTAGTTTAGTGAATGTAGCATACAGTATTCTTAGTTCATGACTCGGATCTTACTAATGTTTTCTTTACAATTTTTGTTTTTGTTGGATGTAACTGGGACCCTGTGTACATATAGTTTCGTCCCACCTCATGTACCACATGTGGTGTGTATGACAAATAAATCTCTCTGAATGTCAACAACAAATTGGTTGATCCACTATGAGAAGGTGCTGTTTATAAGACTGAGTTTGTTGCAGCTCCTCAGACTGAAGGGAGTCTTTTGGATAAAATATTAAATGTTTCAACAATGAAGAATCCATCCAGAGCACCTGACTTAACCTCTTTAGATTCATCTACCTGGATCATTGAGCATGCATCAGGATATTTACTTTGTCTTGTACTTGTTTTTCCTTTTTGTTTTTACAATTACTTCTCTGCTCCCTTCAGGGACACACCCAGGAAGAGAAGTGGTCTAAGTGGGTCTGGTGGTCCCAGCAAATCCTCCACGCCTGTCATCAGCCTCAACGCAGAAGCCGAACCTGAAGAAGTTGTCGATGAGAACTTTCCTGTGAGTCTGTTATTTTATTCGTCACAAAATGACTTTTAACAGGTAAAGTATGATTTTATTTGTCCAGATGTTGGAGCAGTTTGATTTAGTTACCATACTGATTTTGATTTATTGTAAAGGGACAAATGGAAACTCACAAGTGAATTTAATATTTATGTGTTAACACTGAGTGCATTCAAGAAAATGGTTTTAATGTCTACAAGACATTTGAGTAGTGGGGGTCCTGGAGAGAATGCCATCCAAGGGTAATCCAGCTTTTTGTGTCAGACTCTGCATCCTGTTACAAAATGTTTTTAAGGGTTCATACATTTTCTCTCTTTGCCCACCGTCTCAACCCTCACAGCAACTCGTGATACAAAATGCACGGGACAAGATTTTGGGAGACCGTTTGTTACAAGAGAAGCTTGCTCAAAACATCAACAAAATCCTCGCCAGGTAAGTTAAAACTCAACATATGGACTGATGGTGACTGATTAAAAGCTATTTTGACATTAAAATACTGCGTTACGTTTTATTTCTGACATCAGTGAGCCAACACCCCCAACATCAAAGGCCACGGTGGAAGCAGAGCAGTCTATAGATGAGATTCTTGGACTACAGGTGCTGATCAGATCTATATTAGTGCTTTGTTTGTTCCTTGTTTCCTAAAATGTTATAAAACGTTGTTTTGAGCGGTTAATCAGGCCTTGCTTGTTTTCCTGTATGATGTGACTGATGTTTTGTCAGGGGGAAATCCATATGAGTGATGATGCAATCCACGACATTTTGGAGCAAACGGAGTCAGATCCAGCTTTTCAGGCCCTCTTTGACCTCTTCGATTACCGTAACTATCGCCTACTTTGCTTTATAGTTTTATAAGAGTTCTGGGAAGTTAGAAGTTTCATTGTTTATCAATCCAATTGAAAGATTGATCATAGCTGATTTTTTTATAATTCTGCATTTGCAGATAAAACTAGATCTGCTGATGTGGAAGCACTGGATGGAGGAACAAGCTGTAGTCCAGAGGAGATTGAGATTACTGGACATCCATGTGCAGTCCCACCCCTTCAAGGTAACAATGCAGGTGCTCTGATGGTCTCTGTTAATACATTGGTGTTCTCTGACTTCTAACATGGATAAGGCATGTACTTGGACAGAGGTATAAATAGGAGGGAAAACTGACAGACCTTTGAAAAGTGTTTTATATTAGTCAGATTCAGAATTATAAAAAATTTTAATCAAAAGTCTGGAGGACATAAAGAAGTGAAGGTGGGGCGGCTCATGTTTTTGAACAGCCCTTCCTGTAAGGTGTTCCTGGTCTTGAGCTGTACTGTGCCTTGTGTTTCTGCTCCAAGTGGAGGAGTTCAAGTGGAAGTCTCATCCACCAGTGTTGGTAGGATGAAGTGGGAGATGGATGAACTGAGCTGAGCCTTCACGATAAGGTCAGGAGCTTCAACATCAGTGGGAACTTCAAATAGAGCCACTGCTCTTTCACGTTGAAAATAGTCATTTTTAGGTGGTTCTGGGGTTGGATTAGGATGGATCCTGTGTGCCTCCATCTGGAGGTGACCCTGAGGCAAACTCAGAACTTACTACAGGGATGATGTTTCTGACATGGGAACACATTGGGACTCTACAGGAGGATCTGGAGAGCCTTACTGGGGAGAGGGATGCCTTGGTTTCCCTCTTGAACTTGTTGCCTTGATGACCCGGTCACAGTTAAGATGCAGAAAATAAATGGGACCTGTTACAGTTGTGTCTAAAATGGGAGGAAAACATGGAACTACTAGAGGCTCACGTGTTGACAAAAACACATTCTGTCATATCATAATGGATGAGACCAGTGTATGTTGTGTTTTTGCTCATGTTCGACTCTGCCTGGAACAGTCCTGTCTAAAGAGTAGCATAAAATTCCTACTTAATCCAGTTTTGTTTTGTTTCTCAGATCCTCCACAACAAGATGCACATGTTTCTGATGCGCCACCAGCCGCACTGAGGACGAGAACTGGACAAGAGCGCAAGACCAGGAAGTCTGCTGCGCCAACTTTAATGAAGAAAACTGTTCTGGACTACAGCAGCAGGGCCTCCAGAATTGAGAATAGCTCAGCCAGACTCCTGGTGGGTGCCAGAGGTGCTTCATCTGCTGCAGTGGGCTCCAACAGAAAAGACAAAGACTCACTTTTGAGTAATAGTGGGAGTGTAACACAGATGGACATTGATGAACCACTCCACACACCTCCCCCTCCAGTAGACACTTTGATCACTCAGGAGCCCAACAGCACCTCCAGTGAATTAGCCTCTGTTCGTTTTGAAAAAGGTCCTGCTCCGTTTGCTGAAGAGACGTTGGCATTAAATGTGGATAAAAACCAAGCCCAAGGATCAAATGAGGAACCTGCAACAACGTCTTTATCCATCACTGGTCAGCCTCAGGCGCTGTCTTCAGTAGAAGTTCAGGTTAACAATCCAGTGGTGACTGCTAAAATACCTCATACATCACACTCAACCACTGATGGAAACACTTCTTCAGGACCATCTGCCTCTACAATATCTGCCTCTGCAGCTGTTACACTCACAGCTGCCTCATTAGCAGCAGCAGCTTCCACTGTAATACCAGGCTCCTCGCCCACGTCTGCCTCCTGTGGACCTCTTCCAGCTACAGCTGCCTCACCCACACTTATCCCTTTATCATTCTCCTGTGCTCCTGTTTCAGCATCACACACTTTATCCACCATCCCCTCCACCCCAAACAATGCTGCAGGGCCCAGCAACGTGGTGTCGTTGAAGATCATTGTAAGCGACAACGAGGATGAGGATTCTTCTGGCGACACAGCCTTGAATCGGGCGATTTCAAGCATTACTGGTGAAAAGATACCCACCATCTACCTGTCCTCTCCTGCTAAGTCCCCTGGATGTCCTGCCACCCCAAAAGCTAATTTTGATGAAGCAGCGCAGGCAGTGAGTAGCTTACAAAGCTCAGAGATATATGGGAGTCCGCTCAGCTACAAAGCTGCAGCAGTATGCACCACTCCATTAACTGGGACAGGACAGACCCCACAAAGATACATAATTCAGCTCCCAGTGGACCACACCAGTTCTGGGCTCCAAGGGTCTGCTGCCAGCTATTTCCTTGTGACTCCAACTGCAGATGTTCAGGCCAGACAGGTGTTACTTCCTGCTGGCGTCTCCAGTGGACAACCTTTACCGCTGACTCAGCCAGGGGTTACACCCACCCACTCCCAGAACTACGCCACAGGTAAGATGGACAAACACGATCATAATGGGTGAGAGCAGATTCTGATGGACAGGGATATAAGGATGTAAGAGCATGTGATTTATAGAAATAGTTGTAATGCACACCTGGTTTCTATTCACATAAAGTGAGAAGTAAAAACATTGTAAGAGCATTTACACAAACTCACAAAATGAAAATGCTTCATCTGAGCAAAGTTCAACCTGATCACCTTTAACTGATGGAGTGTACATTTTAAATCCTGACTGAAACACAGAGGTGCAATGTAGGATTGATGTATCTGTCGTAGTGCTGTGCAAAAGTTTAGAGTCATACCTAGGCCCGTCACAATAAACAATAAATCAATTAATCACATGATAAATTAAAATGATCAACCTCATTTTCATTTATCTGCTTTATTGTTTCTTCATGTCTCTTTCTACTGGAGACACTGGATGACAAAAGGCTCAAATCCAGTGCTCTTCACTGATCCCTCCCTTTCTTTTTTCTCTCTTTGCTTTATTTTCATTTTAACTGTCCAAAGTCGTGTTTTTGGATCCAAGTGTCTGTTTGACAAAAACGGCTAATTATTGTCAAATTACATACAAGATTATCGTTTATTGCAATAATTTCTGAGACAATTAATCGCCCACAAAAATTTGTTATCACAGAGGGGTGCAGCAATTGCAGTTTTCTGGCCGATCATCGATTTCTAAAAAGTCTGACCTGCCAATTCCGATTTTGTTTTCTAAGCGACACTGTCAGGTTTTATAAGATCACAATGTACCATCAATTTTCCAATCTTATTTTATGGAAAAACAAACCCTTGAACAATATCCAAGAAACAATACAAACTTGATATTGCTCTGAAATATAAACGAAGTTCAGACAATTATTGTTAAAGCTAAAACAATCTGTAAAATCAGTTTCTCATGTAAGTATCGGCCGATTTCCCAAAGTTAAGGAAATCAGGGCCGATAAACCGACCAACCGATTTATCTGTGAACCTAGTTAGGCTGCCTTCAGGCCCAGGCTTCTCTTGCAAAAGATAGATGTGTGATCTCAGTGGAATTTGCCTGGTTAATTAAAGGTTAATAAAAATAATATTTTGTTTCCAAGTGGTCAGACTTTTGTGTAAAATTTAAAAGTGGTTTTCAGGCTTTCTGTAGGTATTGCAGAGTGATTTTGTTGTTGTTCAAGACTAGCTTTTTCAGTTTAATTAACCATTTTTAGAGTAATATTGGTTATGTCACTTTACTTAGACCTACAGTTGAGTCATTCAGGCATAAAAATGTCCCAAGCTGAAGAGATGATTAGTGTTGTATCTTCAGGTGCTCTCATGCTGTCGGGTGTCTCCTGGATTTTGTAAAAGCATGGCTTTTAGATAACGCTTGTCTGCAGTTGATGGTTTCTTCTTTTTTTAAAGACATGACACTTTTTTTGTCTACTTGTTTGGTGTTTTGTTTTTTTGTAAAGACAAAATGAGCTCCATGGTCAGGTGCACAGACTGGACAGAAAATGTGTGAAAAGGCAACCAAAGTCCATTAAAACAAATCTTTGAAAGACTCCCAGAAACTCTGGAGAACTGTCAGTCAACTCCACATGAAAGA
The DNA here is from genome assembly GCA_031762435.1 of Hypsolebias longignatus. Taxonomy (NCBI): domain Eukaryota; kingdom Metazoa; phylum Chordata; class Actinopteri; order Cyprinodontiformes; family Rivulidae; genus Hypsolebias; species Hypsolebias longignatus. The sequence goes on along the minus strand of JARVGV010001299.1, from coordinate 12,031,895 downwards.
TTATAGAAAGTCCAGTTCTTTGGAAACAAAACATTTATCTGTGAAGCCAAACATTTAATTTATAACTTCTGCACAGTGCTGTATGCTGGTAAAAATGATTTTACAAGAATGAGACCACAGAGCAATGTTTTGTCAAACAAGGTAACATACAAGCATGAAAAGTATTTCAAAAAGATTTTGTAACAGAAAGTTAGCAAATTTATACTAAACAATTATTTAAAAAAAAAACAAATAAATAAAAAAAATTATTTTTTCTTATTATTTTAACTTCTTGCTTTAAATAAGCTATGTTTGTTTATTACACCTCATTGCTGTGATGTAGCCATTGTCTCCAACATGGGATTAAACAATACAGTATTTAATATTCCTACTGGAATGAGAAATACAAAAAAAAAAACATACAGTACTAGAGAAAATTATTTTTTATTTATATGCCAAATTTAATAACTTATAACAAACATGTGATTTGTTGACATAAAGCCATAATTTATTTTACAATATACAGTATTAGGAAAATCCTCACATTCATCCATTATTTTTTACCCACTTCTTCCTTTTCGGGTCACGGGAGTCGCTGGTCCCCATGTCCAGCAGTCACGGCTTGAGAGGTGGAGGACACTCTGGACAGGTCTCCAGTCCATCACAGGAACACATAGAGACAAACAAGACAAACAACCATTTACTGTCCCACTCACACCTAGAGACAATTTAGAATCACCAGTCAGTCTAACATGCATGTTTTTGGTCTGTGGGAGGAAACTGGAGTACCTGGAGAAAACCTACGCATGCACAGAGAGAACATGCAAACTCCACCCAGAAAGTCCCCCAGACCAGGATTTGAACTGGGGTCCTGCTCGCTGAGAGGCAGCAGCTCTACCAACTGCACCACCGTGCTGACTTGAAAATCCTCAGATTTGTAAATTAGTTAAACCCAATTCATCTGATTTGTCTGGTCACTTTTGCAGAGAAAGTTGGAATGTTTTCTGTGTTCAGCCCTCAACCTTTATTTCTGTTTCCTGGTGTTTGTGTAACCTTTAATCTTTTCCCCAGGCTCAGCACTCATCATGCCATCACCTGTGACGCCTGCGGTGCTTCCTGTGTCTGTCATGGGGCAGAATATGGTGATAAAAGACTCGGTGATGCCCAACCAGGTACATACATACTGTAGAGTAGTCCTAATTTATTTTTTATCATAAAGATAAATGCATTTGTTGGAATGATGGTTTGGTCACAATAAGAACTCATATTGTTTTATCCACAGCTTGGTAGCACCTCAAAGCCTGCATCACTACAGGACATGAAAACTATCAAACCCAAGCCTGCCACTGTAGCAAACAAACATTCTCCAACTTTAGGTAACTTGTACACGAAACAGAATTGCAGTTGTGTCACCTGCCTTTCTGAAAATATAAGTAGAATTACTTAATAATAATAAAAAATAAAATAAAAAGTTTTAATGTCTGACTCGTTCCAGGAAGTGAGAAAAACGTGTCTCCTACAGTGGTTCGACCTGAACACAAAGACCAGCAGGATGCAGCCAGAGCTTCCAGTCACAAAAGGATTTTATGTTTTGACTCCTCATCGGCCGTCCAGTCACAAACTTGTAAAGTGACAGAAAGTGCCACACCTGAGAGGGAGAGAAAAACAAAGCCCAACATTTTGGGTGGCAACAAGCCCAAGAGAAGGATAGAGCCCGTCAGATGTTCAGCAGATCCTCAGGCTAGAGTTGGTTCGCAGAAAGAACGCGCTTCTTTTCAAACGCAGGAGAACGATCTCGCTAAAAAGAACTCTCGCAAACAAGTTTATAGTATTCACAGCCAAGAACTCCACGGTGCAAGTTCTGACCGCGTTCCACTGCCTGAATCTGAGAAAAAGACTGAGTCTGGTGACAGACTACACAGACCAGAAGCAAGTAAAGCTAAAGATCAGCGTAGCTTTAGGTCGTCTGAGTCTGCACTGAAAACTGGAAGCAGAAAGGACAAAGAGGAGAGCAGCAGGAAAGAAGACGCAGACGAGGCTCTTTTCAAATCCCACGAGCAACGACTGGAGAAGAGGCCTCCCTCCCAGGAGGGGCCGAGCGTCACGGCTAACAAGGAGAATGAAATGAAGGGTATTTTGCAGGAACAACGGTCAGTACCTTCAGCATTAGGAGACTTCAGCCCCCCAGCTGTCCCCCAGCTGCTATCTCACACACCGACCAAGACTACAAAGGTTCTATCAAAGACGAGCTCTCTCGCCAAACAGGCTGCTGAGATGCTACAAAACATTCAAGGACTCAACTCTCCTGCCAAAAAGGCTGGAGCTGGCAGTGCAGACCTCAGTCCTGCTGAAAGTCCCAGGACTCTTTCCAGACAGAACAGGGGTAAAGATGTGGAGGGGACCTCCAAGCCCCTGGTCCCTCCCAACACCCAGGACTTGCCCACCTGCAGCCCTGCCAGTGAAGCTGGCAGCGAGAACAGCATTGACATGGCTGCACACACCCTAATGATTCTGTCTCGTGCTGCCATTGCCAGGACCGGCACGCCTCTTAAGGACAGCACGCGCCAGGAGGGAGTGGGAGAGAAGTTGCCCACAAGCTCAAGGATCTCAAACAAACGCAAGCAGTCTTCTCCCACAGGCAGCCCTCCTGCAAAGAGGGAGTCTAAAAGATCTCCCAGCAAAAAGAAGGACCGGGTGAGTTCAACACGAGTGCATGAAATGTAGCTGCTTTCACAGTTGAGATATAAAGTCTGATTGTGATGTCTATGCCAAGGGATGTGAATTTAACCAAGTAGGTATCTCTAGACAAATTCGGAAGACGTATCTGGAAGGTCACATCTGATTGTACCAAAAAAAATAAAAAAATGGCTAAATGAAAAAAAAAAAAAAAAAAGTTTGTGTTAACAGACATATTATGTGTATGGTGTTGACCGGTTCGACATTAGCAGCATCTCAATAACTTCTCTTTCCACCTCGCTTAACACAGAACTTCCGGTTACATTTCAAAATAAGAGCAACATAAAGGGGTAGTGGGGAGGGCTAAATGTTTGTTTTTTAATACCTAGCCATTACAATAAAAATCAAATTCCGTTTTGGTTGTTGAATAATGTGACAATAGTTACAGTTGATTCATAAAGAAAGAAAAATAAAGTAACCAAAATAATAATGATACTTCAACTGTCTTTGGGACAAAGGATGTTTCCTTTAACTTCACATTTTCTTGTTCAACCTTTTAAATCAGTCACTGCAGATGAGTGATTGTCAGTTTCTGTCAGATATCTGCAACTGGAGCAGGTATTTCTGCTTACTGGTTAACTTCCTCAGCTGTCTCACATTCTAAGGGTCAGTCCTACTCCATGTTTCAGCTCTTTCATAGATCAGATCTCATAGAAGAGCACTTCTCAAGAGAACATTTTGTTTTTATCTTTTGTTTTGGGTCATTATCTCGTCACAGGATTCATGATCTTTAACTAAGACCAGACTTTTTGACAAATGGAGCAGGTTTCACTTCAGATGCTTCATATTTCATTGTACCCAGACCACACAAGCCAACCTGTGTCAGGTGCAGCCTACAACCCAAGAACAAAACAGAATCTTCTTGTCTTTGACAGCAGATATAACGCTGTCTTTTAGAAACCTTCAGTTTAAAACAAACAGCTGACGTAACTTACCCAAAGAGCCAGCAAATACACTTAGTCAATCAGTGTTTGTCCTCTAGTAACGCCTATTCTCCAGAAACGCCCACTTTTGGTCCGCAGAAACCCCCTTCTCGACACAATAGGGTTCCATGCTCCACTGGATGCAGGGGGACGCTGCTGCTCAGCTTCATCTGCTTGGAAGACATACTTACCATTTATAGCCACATGGTGGCAGTGTTGTGCAGGTGTTAAGGGAAAAACGTCATCCATTACTTTTATCTGCTTCTGAGGAAAGCAGATTTTGTAGTTTTGTATAGACAAATGCATTTTAAGTAAAGACTGCACCAGTGTGTTTTAATGCTTTAAATTATAGTTCTAAAACTTAACTCGTCATTTTTTTAATTTGACAAACAGAAGCAAGTGTTCAACATGCAATCATACACCTGCCTCTAAACCAAACAAACATTGCAGATCAATAACAATAAACCAATAAAAAAATGAATAACTCATGCCATTTTTGTTTTATAGAAACATTTAATGCAGAACTGAGATCATCATTTCATTCATGTCCATGCAACAGTATAAACAACAGCACGCGGACACCTGATGATTTGTATAACAAGCAGAAAATTACGTGATGACGTTCCATCTGATGGTGAGTTGTGTTTATTTATGAGGCTTTCACATTATACAACCAGTGCAGGAGAACCACATCTATTATTAAAAAATGTGGCAGGAAAGCATTTCATAATATGTGCAAATATTATTTAATGCTCTGAGGTGAATTAAAATGTTTCCTGTGTTGTCACTGCCATGCAGACAGAAGAATGAGGAGGCTAAGAGTAGCAGCATGAGCTGCAGAGGTGGGTGGCTGGTCACCATACAGGCAGGCTGATTGTTGTTCCTGTGATACGGATGACCACAAAATGATGAATTACTCATATTCTAATAGGAAAAACAAAAAGCTTTGGTCTTGCAAAAGTTTTTAATCCAATGAATATATGCAGTGGGTTGAAGGAGGGGGCGCTCAACCAGAAAGGATGTGGGAATATGGAACAATATGTATTATTCACACCATCCACCAAAAGCAGTGTAAAAGCTTCACCATGTGACCGGATACCATGGCCCATGAAGGATAATGGCTTTAAATGGGATTTCCAAGCCAGGAGCATAGAACGAACAGTAACATCAACCTGCTAGGACTGCTCCACACTGGATAATGACCCCCGCAACACAACGCGGACTTGTTTTGTAAAACATCTCTGAATGTATCAACTGAAAATGTTGAGAGAAACCTTGTTTTAATTACGTTAAACTGTTGTCCAATAAAAACATCACTTATCAAGAAATATAGATGGTACAAAGATACTTTGTCCTCATTATGTTAAAACAAGGAATTGTACACATAGAGAAATCTAGTGGATTGATTTAATTCTAAAGAAGTGTTAAAATCTCATGTTACCCCCTTTCCTGTTCTTTCTTGTTCCCACAAACATCCAGCTGCATGCACCCCCAAATGCACTACATCCTAGGCCCTGGTCTCAGATTGCATCAGAAAGCAGCTGCAAGCTATAAAACCATGCCACGCTAGCACGACACTACAGGTCTCGCAGAGGTTCAAAGATGTTCAAAACAAAAACAACCATGAAATGTCATTAGTTTTGAACAATCATTTTGTTAGTTTTTCGAAAACCTGCCTGATGATAATGCTGACACAGTGACACACGAGAGAGTCATGGTGTTGCAGGTTTGCCTCTTCTTGAAAACACGTGTCTGTTCATGTGTGCAGAGCTGTGTCAACTAGATCAGCTACTGTATATCCTGGTTGGTGTCCCCTATCGTGGAGCAAAGAGAGGGAACGGGAAATACCCATCCATGCATGTTGTGAGAATGATAACTTGAAAAGTAAGTGAGGCATTGACTTACATTTTGGTGTATGGCTCCATCCAGGCATAGTAAAAGTCCCTATCAAAACTTAGGTTGTCACATCAAAATCCAATACCCAATATACATATAAACTGGCCGCACTGATCATTCATCCATCCACCCATTATGTTTTACCCACTTCTTCCATTTTGGGTCACAGGGGTCATCGGTACCCATGTGCAGCCATCACTGTGTGAGGGCGGGGTACACCCTGGACAGATCGCAAGTCCATCACAGGGCAACATAGAGCCAAACAATCATTCACTCTCTTAAACACACCTAAGGACAATTTAGAGTTACCAATCAGCCTAACATGCATGTTTTTGGTCTGTGGGAGGAAACCAAAGTACCCGGAGAATACCCCCACATGCACGGACAGAACATGCAAACTCAAC
>JARVGV010001299.1:11971122-11981674 GCA_031762435.1 Hypsolebias longignatus | reverse complement strand
ATATATTTTATGCCATTAAAAATTAATCAGAGAATAATTGTAATTTGTGACGTTAAATTGTTGATCATTAATAAATGCTGCATTTATATGATGAGTCAAATATAATCCCGTCTCATGTACAATCTCTTCACTCTCATTTCATTAAGATCACACTAGAAATCTGATTAATCCAAACAGAAAAGAACTCGTGTATGAATCAATAATTATTATTTTGAGACTCGAACGAGTCCTGTATAATTATTGAAAAGTGTAAGGTGTATATGGTATGCATCCCACACATCAATGAAGAATCACTCCTTATTATAGCATTCCAAAATCTTTTATCTCAAATATTTTTGTCATTATTGTTTATCACAATCAGTAGTCAAACATAAATTTAAACATAACATAAGTTTAAAACTTTACGTTACATCTTTGATGAACTGTATTTTTATTCATGATTGTAAATGAAGTAATTTTATTTCATTTTTTTTTCATTAAATGCATCAGTAATAACCAGTCTCCATTTGGGTGGACCACCACCATGATGACATCTGTACCTTCCATGCCTCCTGCTGATCCAGTACTTGTTATCCTTTCTTATGACGTCAGGACTTCCTTCTCCTGATTCCTCCTCAAGACATGAGTATTCACTGTGAATACGCCACCATCTTCATTCCACAGTGCCAACTGGTGGCACCAACCACAGGATACCTTCGATATGACAACTGCTTGGATTGCTAAGGTGTCAACTACCTGTTTGCTTCGCTGACAGGACCTTTGGTTTCGCTTTGGATCGAGTGCTTCTACTTTGGATCTATTGCTCTTCCTGTTAGATCGTTGTTTTACCTCTGTACTACTAAGGATGGTACAAAACTATGACTGGTTGGAACCTCTCCAAAGACTAAGCATTCTCTTTGGAATATAATTCCTATTCTTCATTGACCTAGGAGGGTGTTATCAGAAACCTCTTAACTTTGTTCTTCAAGTCTTAGTCCACAATGATAACCATGGTGTCAAGGCAGACCCCAGCTCCCAGAAAAGCACATCACTGGAGTTACAAGTGTTGCCAGATTGAGTCGAGGTTTTCCATCCCAAAAATCTGTTAAAATCCACCACATCACACAAACATCTACCCAATCAATATATTGTCACATTATATTTACTATTTGAACATGAACGCACATCTGTACAAGTCAAGGTAATTTAACATGTGGCAAAATGCAACAATTCAACAAAAATCTTCCCAGAGTTCCCAGCACAATCAGATTGAAAACAGCCCTATTGGCCATAAACCACCCAAATTGACAACATGAGGACATGTGCGAGGTAAGGGGATGGGTGCTGCATAACAGCCAATGGTTAATTTGAGCCAGATTCTGATGGAACAAGATCCTTCAGTCCTTGCACATTTTTATTTTGATTATTTATTTACAAATACAATGAGAGGAGACATTGCCCTTAACCTGGTGGACCCAGTCTGTCGATGTTCCAGCCGTAGCACACGCGGCTCACCAGCTACACGCTCTTTCGAGTAGGAGGAGGCGAGGAGCTTATGGGCAAGGAGGAGTGAGGACAGAGCGAAGTCCTCTCCTCCTCCTCTCCAAATTGTCCCTACAGCAGCACTGCACACAGAAAATCACCCCCTCTCTCCTCCACTCAGACCCCCGAAACATAAACGATCATTTATTCAACAGAATAAATAAATGCCCTGCAACAGTGCATGTTACGCACAGCGTCTCCAGACAGTTCTACAGAGCGCACACATCAGCAGGTGTTTGAACTCCTGCTACATTTCAGACATAATAAATAAAAAGCTTACTGTAAAAATTAATTAAAAATAAAAGAGAAAAATGTTTTATGTGTTATTCACATTATATGTCACATTTCAAAACAACAGTGCTAATTTTCAAAATAGCAACAGCGATCAAAAGTCAAAAAGACAGTCCAATTTACTTTAGTTAAAAATGGATGTATGGATGGTCCAACAGCAGAGAATTCAAGCCATCAGGTGCTCCAAACGGTGCCACGAGACTGGAGCAAGAACAGAGAAGAGATAAGCTCAAAACCGTGAAGTGAGGGGAAGGAGGAGAGGGTTCAAGACACCTGACAGAATCGGAGCTGCTCATTCACACACAACCTGCTGTTCCTCTGCAAAATAGTGATTTTATTAAGTTGTTTACAGATGTAGGTAAATGTTGATGTATAGCAACCCGTTAAAATACACCAAAATGTAGGAAATGGCATCTCTGTTATTCAAAATTTTCTGTGAGAGGATCCATGGACCCCCGTAGGGCATGTACACGCAAAGCTCAATTTTTACGACCGCATAAGCATACGGGGTGTCGCACAACAAACTGCCCGGCGACGGACTGTTTTGTATGTGACACCAATATATTAAATTCTACTTCATCACTGATGTGGCCTTTTTTTTTTTTTTGCAAGAGGCAAGTGTTCGCTTCCTCCATTGATGTTGCCATGATGCCATGATTGAAATGGTGAGAAATGAAGGAATTTGTCCCCAGCGAATTAAAAGCATGTCTAAAGTGGCTGCGGGAAGGTCTGGAGATTTCCTGGTGTGCTGGTCTGATATTTGGGCTGCAGGACCCTGTTTTATTATTTTTTTTATTTTTTGTTTATTAACAACATATAAACACAAAACACTGCTGCAGCTGAAGCCGCCAGCTCTTGTTTTTTTTCCCAACCTGTCAATCAGTCCAGTTGGCGTGTCAGCAAATGACCAATCGGCGACCTCAATTTGTTCCGAAGATAAACGCTCCTTCTCTGTGGAGCTGACTTCAGCCGATCAGCGTGGATGCTCGAGGATGATGTCTGAACCCACTGCATACAGTATGGGTGTACTTAAATGTGGACAAATGGATGTGGAAGTATACTGAGGGCTTAAAAATCATCCAAGCAGAAAGCTAACCAGTACTTCTCAAATGTTACAACTGAAGATATAACAATTCCATCACATAACACAGCTGAGTATAGGTTGCATTAGGTCACCAAGTGATCTGAGCAACTTCTTCCATCCATCCATCCATCCATTATCTTTTAACCGCTTCTTCCATTTTTGGTCACGGGGGTCGCCGGTGCCCATGTCCAGAAATCACTGTGTAAGGGGCAGGGTACAACCTGGATGGATCGCAAGTCCATCACAGGGCCACATAGAGACAAATGAGACAAACAACCATTCATTCTCTCACTCAAACCTAGGGACAATTTAGAGTCACCAATCAGCTTAACATGCATGTTTTGGTCTGTGGGAGGAAACCGGAGTGACCAGTTTATTGGCTTACTCACTTCACAGAAAGCATAATGGCTCTTTAGAAGTTATTTTTTCTGGTCTTTTTCTTTTTTGTAGGCAGGATACAAGTGTATGAATCTCTGTGAGTGGAATCCCAGTGTACAAGAGGGACTCTTTACAAAGTGAAAAGAGGACACATGCAGCATTTTCTGTTTTTTTTTCACATTCAGATTTTTCAGTCACATTCTTCTTAATATCTTATCTGTCCTTTAAGTTGTGCAATATCCTTTCTGCAGCTGCTGATGGACAGAAACCTGGCCTTCAGCATGGTTAAAATGTATGCTACATGCAGCCATCTCCTGTCATGAGGGGTTTAACAACAGAACACTTTTTAATCACACTCTGAGGAAACTTTTTTGAGGAGTGTACACAGACAAAGACTGGTTTCACGCACACTCCTCCCACAATGGGATTTAGCGCTCGTGCACTGTCTAAAGATCCATTCCAACCCCTAGATCAGGTGACATTAAAATGTTTATCTTTCAAAATAGCCCTGCTGTTAGCTCTGACATCAGTAAAGAGGGTAAGTGACTGCTCAGCCCTGGCAGTCACCCCGTCCTGTTTTAGAATCCAGAGCGCGTTACGTTCTTTATACGTATTTATTTTGTTGCAGTGTTATATCATGTACTTTGCAGGTGTACAGATAGTGATTGAGCGGTGTGCCTTGTGCTCTCTTGGTGTATATTTTTTATATTTTGTGGTCTTTCTTTCTGTCTTTCCTTTCTTTCTATCCTATCAAAATAATTCTAATAATGGTGTGAAGAGGATGGCTGTAAGGCGAGAAGGGATGTAATCGAAAAAGGAATTAAGGAAAAAATAAATAAATAAAAAAATAAAAAGGAAAGGTTAATCTCAGAAACACTTATACTAAGTTCGGCTTCCAAAACAATCGCTTAGATCATCACTAAAATTGCAACATTTGTCTGATTCTACATGCTCCGCCATTATTATTTACAATGCGCGTTGGAGCAGAGATAACCGATCCTATGTCACAGACGACGTATGCGTAAGTTCGCGGATTTCCAGTGACGAAATACAGCGCCAAATTTAAAATTACTTTGAATTAAATTTTACTATATTTATGTTTGTTTGCAAAAACGAACATAGTTGAATGATAAAAGATATTTATGTTGTGCCACTTTCTGCAAAGTTCATAAATCATGTCACACACGCTTTAACTCAGAATGTCAGGAAACACCTTGTAGCTGCTACCTTCCTAGCCACTGATTATGGCGACATTATTTACATGTGTCCCCACTAGCTCCTTGCAGATGCTGGATGCTGTCTACCATGACATGCTAAGATTCATGTTTGTAACTAGTGTTGTAGTACTCAAGACTGGTCTTGGTCTTGAGACCGGTCTCGAGATCACTTTTTGATGGTCTTGATCTTGTCTCGGACTCGACCACATTTGGTCTCGGTCTTGGACATTGAGGACTCTGGATTTTATTTCAAGACCAGTCAAGACCACAGCTGTGGAAATATCACTAAACTGCCAGAATATTGTCCAGTTTATTTGTCAACATCTTTTTGTTTTTATTGGATGCAAAATGTACTGGTTCAAATCCAAGTGATAACATGACACATTGATAAATACATGTTTTTGTTACCACTGTCATGCCCATCCCTTTTCACTCGCACATGGTTCTGTGCCAACAGAACAAAACAGACAACAGAATGTAACGTCACAACCAGTGGTGAAAGTAAGCTGGTATGGTCCGTTACTGTGTACAACTAAAAGATTCTGTGCCGGTACACAGTTTCTGCAAGAGAGGAGCGGCTGTCTGTTTCAAAGTCTCATTCAGAACTAGTCATGGCTGCACTTTGGATCAGAATAGATTCACTAATAATCAGTCTAAAACACAACTTAATCAGTTAATACATAGATTTGTTTTTCCATTTCAAATTGTTTCTGAACTGTTCGTGCTCTGCTGGAGCCTCAATTCTCTACCGCGGTGAAGTTAGTTTCACGTTAGACGTTGGACATTCGAGCGCCGTGGCTTCAGCGGTGTGTTCCTCTCGTTCGATCCGAAGCAGGCAGTCTGATTTCTGTCAGCTGCGCTCAGTCTGCCCCTGCTCCGAGATGTAATGGTTCGCTTAGGGACCGTCAACAAATTACCGAACCAAACACTCTTCAGAAACAACAATTAATATTTTTTACATGATTTGACCCACTGACACTAAACTATGTTAAACTACTCTAATAGACCTGACGCACAAGACACCATCATTTATTTCTCATTTTAGAGCATTTTCTAATTAGTTACTGAGCAAAAACCATAATTTTTGAACAAATAAATTATGTAAAATTAGAAAATGCTTTAAAAGGAGAAATAAATGAGGGTGCCTTGTCTGACAGGTCTAGTAGAGTAGTCTAATATAAGTTTTGTGTCAGTGGGTCACATGACATGACCATTACTGTGCAAAAACCACTGAATGTCTGATTTCTTTGTTATGTAGTTTTGAAATGTTATAAAAGCTGATACATTCTTTCAAAACAAACTGAAAGATGCAGTTTTGTACATTTTTGTTAAAACTGTCACTATGTAGTGACAGTATAGTATAAGATAGATAATCTGTGAAAAGATTGAGCTCCAAGACTTTAGGTCTTGGTCTCAACTTGGTCTCGGTCTCTACTTGGTCTCAGACCCCAAAAGTCCTGGTCTTGTCTTGGTCTCGGTACACTCTGGTCTTGGTCTTGACTTAGTCTTGGGTTAGATGGTCTTGATTAGTTGTAACTACCGTTCCCATCATTGCACCCTGTAGTCACTGATCGGCTGGTCATCATTAACTACATGTAGACTCTCACTGGTACATTTTTATCTGTAAGTCACTTCCTGGAATGCTGCCTTCATACATCTCCTCCCACATGTCACGTCATCTGCGCAGTTACGGCGTGCGCTCTCAGTCCATCATTTCCTGCAGCGCTCCCTCAGTGCGGACCGAAATCGGCAAAAAGGCCTTTTCCTACTTTGCTCCTTTAACCTGGACCACCTTACAGAAAGATCTGAAGCTGTCCACTTAGATCACTTCAAGGGATTTTAAACAATTGATAAGGTCAATAAAAAAAAATCAAAGCAAATACGTTCTTGTTTTTAGTCATTTTCCCCCTAAATTTTTTCAGGTCCTTCTTGTAAGTGAGTCCTCGGGAGTCACTGAGAATAACCTGTATAAATAAAGGCTGAATGATTGATGGCTGTGTGTTGGCAAAATATCTTCTTCAGCAGCTACTGACCCAGTCCAATGTGAAAACGGTCATACCTCTGCCATTCTAATGATTTAAATTTGGAATGGATGTAATAGAGTCATCTCTCTTTAGTATAAGAGAGATGACTCTACTACATCCATGTTTGACATGTGAGAGCTTTTCTTAAACTTTGACAATAGCTCTGTTTGACTGTAAACAAAATATTTCTGAACTACCAGATGGATTTTGGAAAAAAAATCACACCGGATGTACAGGACATCTAAAAGATGTCCACCACAGCTAATCAGCTGTGCCAGACACAAAAAACATAATTGTAATCCCATTTTCAGATATTGGTGTGGAACTAGCTGAGAGTTCATGTTAAAATCAGCACTTTGTGTAAACTGAGATCCAGTGATACTGTACTGATTATTGTAGTTTTAAATCTATTTGCAAACTTCAGTACACTCCAATCACCTGTTGTTTCCTACATGAGTTAAGTCTGTTGCCAAAAATCACTTAACACATGACAAGTTAGACTTCGCTGACATTTTTGACTCGGAGGATAAAATGTTTTCATGTGATGGAATCATTTCTGCTCTAAACCTTGCTGTAACATCTGTGCGTATTTGGCTGTTAGATGTTCTCACTGCGCTCTGTGTGAGTGGGCTGCAGCTGTGCTTTACTTCCCTCACCCACTCACATGAAGCCTCTTCACTGGAAGCCAGTGACCCACAGCGAGAGCTTGCAAATTAATCAGCGCACTTCACTGATGTGATACAATTCATTTCAAGTGTATTTCACATTTCAGCACCCACTTACATTATATATTTCAGACATAACATTCCTTAAAAATGGGCATTTCTTGTTTTTTAGACAATCTTTTTTTTTTTTAAAGAAATTCTGAAGTTTAGCCGTTTTGGCGAGACCTTGGAAAAACATTTTGCACTGTCACATCCAAGTTTTGAATGTCCCAAGTGATCAGTTAAAGCATAGGAAGAGCTGTGAATATCAGGCAGCTACTACCACATCATATTTTCAGGTTATTTAAATTTGGCTGAGATGAATCTGTTTTTCTTTTTAGCTGCGGCAGCCATCAAGTGGTTTGACTTGAAAAGTTAAACAGTGTTACATGTACGTCCAGTGATTTCTTCTTGAAAGTTTATTTAAAATTCATTCAGTGATTTATGAGACATTTCACAAAAGATATGGACAAACCTGCACACACACACACATACACACATGCATACAAGCAAAAACATTTATTGGTCTGCCTTGACCTTCGGCAGCAGATAATAAAAACATTAAACCTTTCGTCCCAAGCGCAGATTGAGTTTATCTGCATTTAATACATTCTAAGCATCATAGTTTGTATTAATTGTTCCAATCTTCTTTTACAAGAAGAGGGTTTAGGACTGCTCTTGTTTCTTATCAGTTATTGATGTTGAAGGAGCAACTTTTCCATTAGCTGTGCTCTGAAACGGTAAGTAAATTTTAGTAAATAGATGGGGGGTGGGGGGCGGGGGTTGTCGACAGGGAGAGAGACTCTGCTGTTTCTCAGAATTCAACTGTTCTGTTTCATTTTCATACAAATCAAGAGGTACGTCAGTGTCGTCATCTCTAAGGAATTTGTTCAGTGAATGTTTTGTCGTGGTGAGTGGAGAGATCAATTTTATCTATGTGCAATGCTGGAACCAGGAGTGCCAATAGTGGTCTTGACCACCTTAACTAACTAAACTAAACAGTATGATGGAACGATTAGTGAGTGTAAATTAGTACGTATGCAAGAAGAGGTGATGACTAAATGCGAGCGACTGAGGTCAAAAGGAAGAACTCAACTGTATCAGTGCATGAAAGCAAAGATGACTTATACCAAACCACCACTGGTACAGTATAAGTCATCCCACTTTGGTGGATCTTTCTACATGGATTATTGAGCATGAACTTTGATGTTTTGAACCACTTTGGCTATGGCTGTCTCAGAGGAGTCAACGCAGGAGAGGGTGGGCCCCAGAAACCATCTTATGACCATAAAACCAGTTGGTCCACTATGGGAGAGTGCCACTTGTGGGACTTCTTGGACTGAAGTTCTTTGGATGAAGATGAAATATAAAAAAAGTAAATAAATAAATAAAAAAAAAGAACCGTCCAGAAGACCTGACAGAAATTTGTTGGAACTTCTTTTGTATTGTGCAGACAGACTAGAAACTTTGATGTATGGGTTTTAAGGATTTATTTATTTTTATTTTGTTTTTGGAAAAAAAATTTAAGGAGTGACAGATGAAAAGAACAATAAGGGAGGAGGAGGACAGCTAAACAGACATCAGAGAAAACTGTTGCAGATGTTTTTCAGTTCCCTGAATCTGTTCTGTCAGTGATGGAGCTGCCAGGTCTCTCTTGTAAATGAGTCCCAGAGGCTCAATGGGATTAACCTGCCTAAATAAAGATTGAATGAATTTGCTGAGAGGAAATCAACAACAAGAGGATCTGAGCATCCACACAAAGTACACAGTAAATACTGGTGAACTTGAGAACCTGGGGGTGGGGGGGATTGAGGATGGTTCCAAACTGGGGCACATTAGTGCCGCACATTACCATCAGCAACAGAGGAAAGAGTGAAAGAAGATGGACGAAACTGTGGATGGCAGAAGTGTGGTGGTGACCTTCAGGACCTGAGAGCGATTCTCCTCCCTCGATTTCATCTACTTTGTACCTCCTTATCCGGTCTCTGACCCCGTCTCCCCTCCCTCACCCGCCTCTCCTATCTCTCCCACATGCCATCACTCGCTCACTGTTCCCACAGTCAGAGCAGGGAGAGCGCATCGCCCGGCTCACATCTCTGCCTCTCTCTACATCGTCTCTGCCTCTGCAGCTAAAACCCTGTTAGAAGAAAGAAAACAGCTTGAAGCTCAGCATCAGAGGGACTCACAGGAGGAGAACGGAGTCACCTGGGGATCCTGAAGGCAACCGAGGAGTCTGTCTTTTTGTTTCCCCCTCCCAAGGTTTTGATGATTAACTTGCTCTTTCAAGAAGACTACGAAATGGGAGGTTTGATCTGAGCACAGAAAAAAGAGATCAAGCTTTTGTAGGTTTGTTTTGCTTTGAAGAAGAAAGTGATGCACGTGAACAAGCTTTGGAAAAGGACATGAGGATCCAGACCAGAACTTGAGAAGAAGCAGGACCTGAATGCACAATTTAAACAAAACAGGAGAGAGGTTAACTAAAGGCTTGTTGAAAAGAGCTTCACTGACAACCGGCTGTTCCCATCCAGCTGCAGCTGCTTCTTTGGTTCTGCCACATCTGCTGAGGCTCAGCCATGCAGGTGTCCATCGCCTGCACGGATCACAACCTGAAGAGGGGGAATGGAGACCACAGCAAGCAGAGCACCACCAGCCCCAACGTGGTGAACCAGGCCAGGGCCAAGTTCCGCACCGTGGCCATCATCGCCCGCAGTTTTGGCTCTTTTACTCCACGCCACATTTCCCTGAAGGAGTCCACAGGCAAACACACGGGCATGAAGTACAGGTGTGTGAGTCACAGTTAGGGGTGTGTGTGTGTGTGTGTGTTTGTGTGTAAAGAGCCCAACTGTAAAACATTTTTATTAGATATGTTTTTTCCTCATTCATTTGTTTAGTCTATTTCTTGTCTTGCAAATTTCCAGAAAGGTTGAAAAGCCTGAATTGAAACTCTTGTAAAATAAGTTGCACCATCAGTACTCACAAAGTTGATCTACTCCAATGACTTCACAGTAAGTGGGTCTTATTTACCAACAAAACAACAGAACGCTCGAGTCTACAACATTTTAAAGAAGTGTTGTCATAGCTCGTTCTTTTGTTTTGCACATGCTGTGTTCAGTAAATATACAAAGTAAATAAAGTTATGTATTTTTTCGAAGCTCGTTGGTTTGTCATATATTTAGATTCACTATAAATTTAGCTAGATGCAGTAAATATAATTTATTAATCATTTATCATAAATTTGGTTAGCCTTGATAACCTGATTTACGGACAGCTTTTCTAGACATAATGAACGTGATTCCTACAAAAAAGAATGCACATTCATGACAGCTGGTGGGC
>JARVGV010001299.1:11787290-11797679 GCA_031762435.1 Hypsolebias longignatus | reverse complement strand
TGTTAGACTCATGAATATCTAACCAGAACAATCACTGTGAAATATCACATCATGTTGCTGCTGATCTGTTTCATGTTACTGCTGATCTGTTTCATGTTGCTGTGTTCATTCGTACTCATCTGCTCACACAGACTCATGTTCGTGCTGCTGTTCAGCGTATTGTTTTTGTTATTAGTGCATAGTGAATTTTTAATAAACATTTTTCTTATATCTTAGATCTTACAACTGTTTTTCTTTTACATTTTATTGTTGAATGTAACTAGGACGCTGTGTGCAAATTTTCGTTCCACCACATGTATCACAAGTGGTGCGAAAGACAAATAAAGAAACTCTGACTCTAATTTAAAAAAACAAAACAAAAAAACATAATTATTTCCGTACTTGGCACTATCTGGGCTCCATACCCTCCAGACTAAGCTCCGCCTCTGGCAGGTTCCAGGGCGGAGCTTGGCGGTGAGAGCAGGCAGCAGCCAGAACGTCTCTGTTCTTGGAACAACCACTTCTTTTGTCGACTCTGTCTGTTCTGCGTTCGTCTTTCTTGTGGGGAAAAAAGGGATCTAAGGATTGGAACCAGCAGCATGAAATAAAGCTGGAGCATGAGAGCGGCGGGGGAAATGGAGGGACGCCTGCTTCAACCCGGCCGGACGACGGTTTAACAGGATCTGTATCGTTCTCCCGGATTGAACCGGAGCGTCACGGATGTACTCGCTGGGTTTTGTCCACCGAAGAGTTCTGAGACCGGGCGGGCAGGGGCGGACTGTGTTGCGCAGGTATGTTTAGCTGTATCGGGGTTAAACAGATTAACGGGGGGGTGGAAGCTGCTTAAATCAGTGTGGCCCTCGCGGTGCGCGGAGCTCCGGGGCCGGTTCAGCTGGAGCTACGTGCGATGTCGCTCGGTGATGTGGAGCCGCACGTAGTCAGGCTGGGGCCGCGTATCGGACTCCCCTGATCAAACTACAGTCCCGGGAGGAGAGGGTGGAGGTGGGGGCTGCTGATTTGATCGCTCCTGCGCGGATCTTACGCAGCTGTAATTGCAGGGCATGACGTGAGCCGGAACGGGAGGGTGAAAGGACGTGATTAATCCAGGCTCGGCTTCCCGCTGCAGGATTAGCTCATATTTTGTTCCTGCTTCCCAAACGAGAAAGAGCCGAACAGGCTGTTCCTGTACTGGTCCTGCGTTTCATGTGCACGGTCAGACTGGGACCAGGACCAGTTCAGAGCTGGGTTTCGTTTCAGCCTCTAGGTTTTCCTTTCGATGGAAAGGAAAGGCAGGGAGTGTTTACTGGTTACTGTATGGCAGGGAGTGTTTACTGGTTACTGTATGGCAGGGAGTGTTTACTGGTTACTGTATGGCAGGGAGTGTTTACTGGTCACTGTATGGCAGGGAGTGTGTACTGGTTACTGTATGGCAGGGAGTGTTTACTGGTTACTGTATGGCAGGGAGTGTTTACTGGTTACTGTATGACAGGGAGTGTTTACTGGTTACTGTATGGCAGGGAGTGTTTACTGGTTACTGTATGGCAGGGTTTTTTTACTGGTTACTGTATGGCAGGGAGTGTTTACTGACTCGGTCACCGTATGGCACCGTGTCTCACCTATTAATCACTGCTGGATGACTTCACCTTGGAAACTGAGATTAAAGGATTAAAGCTGACTACCTCACTGTCTTTCTCTTTCTCCCAGGACTGTCGGGCTCTAGCATGGATAAATCTTTGCACCTTCTCCAGAAACCTGCAGACCGCGTCCCGACTGGGTTCCCCGTGGATGTGAGCCTCAACATGGACGACGGGGAGGACTTCGCGGAGCGCTCCATCGTGGGACTTCCGGACAAAATCCCCGTGGTGAAACCTTATTTTAAGAAGAAGCAGAGGAAGCTTGACGCAAAATGCCTCTATCTGGATCCGATCCTGGCCTCTTTGGTGAAGTCGGATCTGGTGTCCAGGGATGGAGTGTTCGTTTCGCGGAACCACCAGCCCAGCCGAACTCCGGGCACCCTGTGTGCCGCGGCCGTGGTGAAGCAGAGCTGCGTGGGGCAGGTGTGCCTCAAAGACCCGGGGGCTGCAGGGGAGGGGGTGGCCTCAGCTGCGGTCGGGGTTCAGGCTCTGATGAGCCGAGACAGCGATGCCGAAATAGCCGATACTACTGCGGAGCTGGAGGAGACGGAGCGGCGAGGGGAGCGACCCAAGATCAGCGCTTCCAGTCCGGACTGCTTTCAGGTGAAAGGCAGCCTCAGGGCTGCGGGGAGCGGAGACACAATCACCCCCCCTGACAGGGATCTACCTCCCATAGCTACACCCCTTCAGGCTCCTCAAGATGGGGCCAATAAAAGCAAAGACCTCCTAACCTCTGGGGCTAAAGGTGTCCCGGCAAAGGACTACTCAGCCGCACAGGACCCCCTCCTGCTGCAGCCAGACAAAGAGGTCCTGTTTGAGAATAAAAGTGAAGAAGCCTCCCTGGACCTGGTGTTCGAGCTGCTCACACAGCTCCAGTACCACACGCACCAGTCAGACTCCATAGACATTTGTGTGGACTTCCTGCAGGGGCAGTGTGTTTATGGCAACGACTGCGCCCACCACCACACCGTCCTGCCCTACCACTGGCAGATCCGCAGGAGCAGCTCTCAGACGTGGCAGAGCATAGCAGACGACTCCCAGGAGCAGCTGGAGAGGCTCTTCTGCAATCCTGACAATGAACACGTCAGTCTCAAATATCAGTAAGTACCCGCAATGCAACCTAAACCTGCCCAACCTGCAGGCCATAGTGCCTGCAGGTTAGCTTGTCAGTCTGTTAGCACAATATCTTAAGTGCCATTGGTGAATTTGCAAAGGAACTCTGAGAAAAATGTAATTGGATGCACTTATGAAGATTCTCAGTCATACAGGACTTTGTAAATATTTTTTTTTAAAGTCCAAGACAAAAAAACAGCTGGACTTTATTTGTAACAGAAGACGTTTCGCTTCTCATCTGAGGAGCTTTCACATTCCAAAGAACAGAGAGCGAGAGGTTCAAGTTATAAAGCTGAGCTAAGCTAGGTGCACACACAGATTGCCCTTTCACTCCTCACAATAGGAGGATTGATACAACTGGATGCACACGTACTGTTGCTTAACCACTGCAGTCATTCCAGTTAAAAATGGTCACCCCAGCTCATCAACCTTTAGCCTGCACACAAATATCTTTAACTTAGTCAGCTTTTAAAACGCCAAGTTCAAACTTGGGATGCTAGTAGCTCATTGCTAACACGTAGTCTGAGCTCTACTCATTGCACAACGTCTTTGTTTGAAACTAGGGGTGCAACGATTGTAGTTTGCTGACCGATTCTGATTTTGTTTTACACACTGTCAGGTGTTATAAGGTCACAACGATTTTCCAACATTATTTTATTGATAAACAGACCCTTGAACAATATCCTAGAAGCAATTCAAACTTGTTTGAACTGGCCATGAGGTAGTGCTCTGAAATATAAATGAAGTTTAGACAATTGTTGTTAAAACAAACAAAAGAAAAAAAATCAGTTTCTCATATAATTATCGACTGATTTCCCAAAATTAAGGAAATCATGGCTGATAAATCGGGACGGCCTATTTATTGGTGCAACCCTATTTAAAACTTGGGCAAAAAACCTGTTGGAGTCAACCTGTCAGTCCAGTTCAAGATGGCTGCTGCAGCTAACTGATCTTAGCCTGGATGTAACAGGAGCGTCTTGTACAGACACGGAGTTGAGTAGCTGAGAGTCATTCACAACACATACCATGGATGCTAACAAATCATGCTAGATCTGATTTAATCATTATATTCTGGGTTCAGCTGAAACGCAGTCATCGTAGTTTGAAACAGACATGAAACGTCACGCATCCCTTCAACGCATTCTAAATTAGTTTCATCTGGATTTGATTTCACCGAACCCTTTTGAAACGTGACGTCACAGCCGAACGAGTCCCACACAAACGGCAGTTAATTTGCAGCCTATTGTGTCGTTGCACCTCCTGCTGTAAAGCGATAGGTTTGTGTGTCGCGGCGGCGGCAGCGCAGCGAGCCGACAGGCTGCATGCGAACCATCGGCTGCTTCTGGTTTTGCGTGTTGGAAACAGTAAACCTCAGCCTGAGTTCCCTCTTTGGTTTCACCACCACCGATGAGCTGAGAGCATCACCTCCGCAGCTGCTCGCCGCACACGGAACAAACCTGAGTTCCTCTCGCGGCCGTGCTGGGTGGGTGGTGGTGGGGTGGGGAGGGGGGGTAAAAGTTTGCACCGGTCTGTTTGGCCTTCTCGTTAATGTTCACCCTTCTCGTAGCTGACATCTGCGAACCGTTTCCTGCTTCCAAACCGGGCCCTCTGATTAGCCGAGGGGCCTCCCATCAGAAAGCAGGATTTACAGACCTCATGACAGAAAGCCGTGAACTTCCCTGACCCTCCCCCCCCCGCCACCAACCCCCCTCCAAATGCACTGTGCTGTGACACAGACGCACTTGGCAGCTTCTCTCCTCGTGCAGTGTACGTTTACACACACACAGCTTGGCGTGCGAGCGCTCGCGTGAAAAGGCTGCGTAGGGAAGCTAAGTGGCTTGCAGTGCTCACACGCACTTTTAGGAGCAAGAGATAAACCTCCCTTTTATTTTCTCACACCCAGTAGATACACACACACACACACACAAATGCAGGCGCTTGGCAAACCCCAGCGGGGCGACATAAAGGAGGATGTGTTTCCTGTGAAACTGCTGCATGCAGTCACACACAATGGGGACGCTCATCCACACTTTTATGACCTTATTCTTAACGCGCCTGGATTTATTATTAATTTATTCTTTCATGCCACTCATTCGTACGACCTTTGATCAGATCTGACCTCTGTGTTCCACGAGAATATCTAAAACTAGTTTCCATCTGCAACGCGCTGTGACGGCGTGTTCTCCGTCAGATGGGACGTCTTTTAAGCAGCTGTTTGTTTAAAGGCCCGACACGTCCTCCTGTGCACGCAGCAGACCTGCGCGGGCTCGCGTTGTGAGCTGAAACCAAATGCAAAGCGCTCGTTGCTTCACAAACAGGATATGCACCTGGTGGAGTCAGCCCAGATTTTCTGGAGGCTTTCTGAGCATGTGACACTTTGACACAATCTGACAGGACCATCTGGCTCGCTCAGCTGAAACTCCAGCTGAAACTGGACGTGCCCACAAAGTTTGTCGCCGTCCAACAAACTGGGTCCGTTTATAGATTCAAACAAAGATCCAGCACTTGTTGAAGGACTGCATAGCACATGCCAGATCTTCAGACTAAGATTACTTTATGTTAAAAAAAAAATAAAATGATAGAGTTGTTGATGTTTTCACCAAATCTTATACATTAGAATATGTGCTATCCGTGATATTGCAAGATGTGACCCTCAGCTACTACCACAGCAGATTTTAGTTCCATATTTGTAAAACTAACAGAGTTATGGCTATTTTTGTTTGCTAATATGAACTGACTGCGCTGGCCAGGGCTTAATTTGAGCCGGATCCTCCCGGAACCGGATCTAGGAACTTCCTTATTTTGACAGGGTGCGTTTCAGTAACTGTTTGCGTGGATCTGGTAACTTTCAGGATTTCTAATAATAAATTTAGGAACAAATATAACGGCCTTGAACAAATAAAACTTATATTTGATATGTAAACTGAAAATAGTTACATAAACACTAGTTTTAAACACAACAACCACGAGCATATGAGCTGCCCCATCTAGTAGCATTTCCACGTCTACCCTTAAAAAAAAATCTCTGCCCCTAAAAGAGTGGTGGGGGTGAGTGCCGAGCTGACCAGGCAGTCGTACGCGAGCAGGAGCCCTCAGGCAGCTATGGAACAGATGGAGGAGGTGCCTGGATGTTCCACATGTAGCGTCGGATGTCTGAGTTTCCTCTTTGGTTTCACCACCATCGATGAGCTGAGAGCATCACCTCCGCGTGTGTGTGTCACACCCCCGCCAGCCTGCCTGCTATTTGCGATCTGGCATCGATCGGTTTACAAATCAAGCCCTGGTGGTGGCCATCTTGAATTGGTTTACATTAGAAGAATTACATCCAGTAATAATTTATGGAAAGTTTTCTTAAAATTTTATCAAGTGAGTGGTTCACAAGATATTTTGCTAACAGACGAACAAGGTCGACTAACATTTATTGCAAAGAGGTTAAAGGAGTTGTGCAACGAGTTTCACTTGGAGGATGTGTTTGGAATGACCCTTAGCTGCAACCATTGCAGGTCTTAAATCAGTATCTGCAACATGGACAGAATCATAGCCATAGCCTCCTTGAATCTGATTGTCTCTGAAAGTTATCCACATGTAGATATTCAGCTCCTGATTATTTCCTGAAAGTTTCATTAGATGTTTTGCCAACAGACAAGGTTTCCCAATAATGACGAGACATGTTGTTGTTTACTTTGTTTATTTGTATTCTGTGTATAGAACTCATGATTACTTTGCCTTTTTCCTGGCGCCTAATGGCATCCAACTATCAAAATCTGATAAAGTACTTTCTGTGTCCAAGCCTCAAACAGGTTGGACTGTTTGTGAATGGTAGAGTGACGACTTACATTTATCATCAGCTGACGCATTTTTCTTCCTGAGTCACATGACACATCTGACAGAAAACCCTGTTTTTGCAGAATTTGAGGTTTGGCTCGTTTAGATTTCTCCTCTTTGTTCCTCTCAAACGCCAGCCGGTCGAAGCAGTGCAAAGCAAGCAGTGCTCGCCCTGAGCCTGGGGCTCTGCTGCAGGGTTCTTCCTGTTAAAAGGGAGTTTTTCCTTTCCACTGTCGCCTTTGCACTTGCTCAGGATGGGGGACAGTGACGAAGTGAAGATTCAACACAATCTGCTGCTTCCTCAGATAGAGAACTTTTACTAACTGGTCTTTTTATGTATGTGAATGTTTTTGTTCAGCGCCATGAGACGACCTCTGTTGTGACTTGACACAAGAAGATTGCATGGGTTCAAAAATATATTTACAGTGTATGTAATTATGCATGTGCTGAGAATTAATTAATAAATATTCATTCCAGGCTGTCAGTGCAGAACAGTTTGACAGTTTTCACAGAAAATACTTTTTTTTTGTTGTTTTGTTGTTTTGTTTTGCCGTTACATGTTAACTCCTGATACTGTTCCTTGGAAACAGCCCAGCTCATCTTTTATGCACGCAGGACCACAAACACAGCACGGCTGCAGGGCTTGCTTACTGAAAGCTAAATGATAACATCGTTAGTGATACATCAGTATGGCAAGAGAGGCCAGTTCTTTGTTTTTTCACTAAGAAGCAGGAGGAATGGACAGAATGGAGTCACTTCTGCGCTAGCATGAGGTTTCATGTTGCCCTGAGCTGATCCCATGTGTGTATGATCCACAGTGCAGGTTAATCCCATCCATATGATGAGCCGGAGTGGAGGTTTGATTAATCCTTGTTGGTCGTGAACTCAGCAGGAAGGAGCGACGTCTCAGTCATCTCTTCTAAAACTCATACTGTAATAATCCTCTGCTCTGTGCTTGCTCATTAGCAGAGTTAAGCTGCACTAGGAAGAAAGGAAAATATGTAGTAAGATTTATTTTAATCTTGTACTTTTTGCATATTTGAGTCATTTGTTTGCCTTATGTTCACAAGAAAGCTCACAGTCTTTTGCCACATCTGTCAAAACCAGCCCAGTTTCCTGTAATACAGGTACAAAGGCTGATGTTAAGACTTGAAAGAACGTGTGGCAGATTTGTATGGAGCCACAATGAAGCACACACTCGTGCGTGTGTGTGTGCATGTGTGTGTGTGTGTGAGAGAGAGAGCGGTGGAGACAGATTCTTTTGTCATCCATGTGATAAAAGCTTTGCTTGTCATTAACTGACATAAAGAGTCACCGAGCACCAAGGGCAGAGCGACCTGACACCGAGCTGTGTGTGTGTGTTTGTGTGTGTGTCTTTGTGTTTATATCGCAGGGGATTCCGGGTTACCTTCGTTACCTCAGATACAACATAATACATGCTTGTGTTTGTGTAGGAGAGGAGGAGAAAAGAGGCTTTATCAAAAAAATCAGCTTGGTTGAGTGCATGCGTGTGTGTGTGTGTGTGTGTGTGTGTGTGCGTGGGTGTGTGTGTGTGTGTGTGTGTGTGTGTGTGTGTGTGTGTGTGTGTGTGTGTGTGTGTGTGTGTGTTATAAACCCTTTTTCCCACTGCCGCTCTGGTTCCAGTTGTCAGGACTTGCTTTAACGACCTTCTCTGAACGATGTCCTGGGAGCATTTTTCTCCTGCAGGGTTGAAGCAGTTTGTTTTTTTACAGTTTTCATTCTTCTCCTCCTCCTCCTGCTCCTCCTCCTCCTCCTCCTGCTCCTCGGAGCGCTGCAGTAAATCAGCTGCTGCTTTACGTTTTCCAGGCTGTAGTCAGAGCCGCTCGCAGGAATCTATGTTTTTGGGAACTCTTCCATCCAGTTTCCAGACTCAGTTGTTTCCATTTAATCAGAAGCATCTGGGACGCACAGACAGTTGGAGTTGCTCGGCTTACACCGAGTTTTGTTTAATATCTGACAGTATGAACCCAAATCATTTCTTGTTTAGTCCCAGCTTCATATCTTCTCCTGCAGCACGTTCCAGAAACATTGTCAGCAGCGTTCCTCCACCTTCATGTCTGGTTGGACCAGTTAGGAAAACAGGACTGACTTCTCTGATCCAGTTCTTAATTAGTTCAGAATCTACACCTGGGAGTTAATTTATTTGAATTATATCAGGGTGGGTGGTTTTCTCTGTGGAGTACCTCATGGCTCATTTCTCGGTCCAGTGTCATTCAGTTTTTATGCTTCGTTTTGTAGAAACACAACATAAACTTTCATAACTGTGCAGATGATTTACAGCTGCACCTTTAGGTCCTCTACTGTCCCAAACTTTAAACGTTTCTTTTTTAATGCTTGAATGTTGCACAAAGTTTTACAGCTGAACAACGGTAAAACAGGAACATTCAGTTTTGGTGCAAAGACCCAGAGACCGGCTGTTGCAGCTCCTCTCAGCTTTCTGTCTATGATGTGATGATTGAGCACAGAAGCACGGCCTGAGGGCCTGACGTGGTCTTTACATGTTGACCTGGTCTTCAGGTCATCAAACAAAACAACAGGATCCAAACAACAATCTTTAAATGACGTTAACTCTGTTTTTAATGTGTTTACCACAAAGAGCATGTCTCTACTTTTACTAAAATACAGTTAAACTTTTATTTCCCCAGTTTTGCAACAAGATTAGAGATAACTGTTTAATAAAAGAAACGAGAAACGACCCTGAATGTTTAACTTTCACAAAACCTTGAGTCTTCATGAACGGACGGGTTGTGAGTTTGGAATCTTGCGACCAGGTGCTTGTAACATAATTTAATTTCTGGAATAAAAAATGTCCCTAAAGGTTTTTATTTTTATTGTTTACAAGTATCTGTCTGGACTGCAGAGCCATCGTCTGATGGTGTCAGCTTGTGTTTCTGCAGACGATGTGATGTTTTATACGACAGGTCCATGTCCTGAGTCTGTTTCACTTCAGGCTGTGGCCCTTTGGTCACGTGACTCTGGACATAAACCATTGGCACATTTAACTACAGAGATATTTTATTATTTCAGTCTTTTCAAAAGTTTAAGGTTTATATGAAACTCTGTAAGAAATCTTCAGTCCTGTGTTCGTGACCAAACTCAGTTCTGCTGCTGGTCCGGCTCAGAACCACAAAGTTCAGGAGGTGAATGAAGAACATTTGGACATAAAGTCGACTCAGTCAGGAATCTGTTCTCCTCAGAGGAAAAATGAGGGTTTATCTGCAGAGCAGCACATCAGGAATCCATTGCTGGTTCTGATGTTCTGTCAGTAAATCATGGCGGTTCTGTGACGGCTCGTCAACATACCAGAGCGCTGGCAGCACATGCTCTGCCTGCTCTGATGGGCCTCATGTGGAGCAGAAATGATTCGCAGACTGTTGTAACCCGTCGTTCCTCGGAGGGGTGTGGCAGCTCCTCTCGGCTTCATTGGCTGATGGACCTACTGGATCGGATCAGAACCTCACTCCTCCACGCAGCTCTGAACTCTGCTTCACATTAACTTTCTGCACAAACAGGACACAAACAAATAAAATGTGAGATTTATGGCAGAAAGGAAGAAGAATGACAGCTCTGCGTTCCTGGACTCGTTCTTTACAAGATTATCAGTTAAAGAGAGAGACCCCGCCTCTGCCAGAGACCCTGTTGGGGACTGAGTCAGGGTCCAGGGAGCCCCAGTCAGAGTCCAGGGAGCCCCAGTCAGAGTCCAGGGAGCCCCAGTCAGAGTCCAGGGAGCCCCAGTCAGAGTCCAGGGAGCCCCAGTCAGAGTCCAGGGAGCCCCAGTCAGAGTCCAGGGAGCCCCAGTCAGAGTCCAGGGAGCCCC
>JARVGV010001299.1:11751485-11761535 GCA_031762435.1 Hypsolebias longignatus | reverse complement strand
GAACATAGCTCAATTATACAAGATATATATGTTGTGCCATTTTATGCAAAGTTCAAACATCATGTCAGTTGACCTTTTAGCTCACATTCATACACTGATGGGACACACATCAGAGGTGATGAGGGGTTCATTGTCTTGCCCATGGGCACTTCAGTATGTGTATGCTGGTGGATTCGAACCCCCAACTCTTGCATTGGAGGACGACTGCTCTAACCACTCAGCCACAGTGAGTAATTAAGTGAGGTATCATCTTCCATTATGGTGTGTGGTTGCGTCTTGGTGTGAAAATGATCCCAATCCAAAATTTGCTTGCCATGTCAAAATTCAAGATGGCTGCCACCTTATATATATGTATGTACACCTAGTGTGCTGGATAACTTGGAAAAATAAGTGAGGTACTGACTTCCATTGTGGTATCTACCTGCATCTAGGTGTAAGAAAAGTCTCTATGAAAAACTGGGTTTCCACGTAAAAAGTTGGTCACTACTGTGTAGTATAAACCAGCTTGCCCAATCATTTAAGAAAACATTTTTAAAATAGCTTAAAAGTATAGTTCTCTCAGATAATTGATTCTGAAATAAGCAACTTCCATTTTGGTGTGTGGCTTTGTCTACATGTTAGAAAAGTCGTTGTTGAAAACTGCCACTTCAAAATCTAAGATGGCCACTGCCATGTACTGTACAGTATATGTAAACCAGCCATCTCTATAATTTGAGGAATCTATGCTTTCTAAATTAAAAGTGTAGTTTTCTCAAATGATTAGGGTTGCTGGTGTAGCAGCAGAAGATTGATCTGTGTTGGCCAAGGCCACCCCTTGGCTCCGCCATTGTGCCTGACAGATAAAATTGCTTCCTCTACTCACCTGGATCTACTACTCTGCACTGCCTCATACTAGCAAAAAATACAACTCTATTCCTAAACACAGTGTTAATTCTACCCACTTGAATATCTTCCACCAATAATATTAAAGTTTACTTGTGTTCCCTGCTCAATTGCAGTCCAGAAAAACAGTCATCCCAAAAACTACACTCACTATTCAAATCCCTCGGCAACCTAGGACATTGGCATACCACTTCTCTTATGACAGTCAGTTTCTCTTATCTTTCTGGAGAAATATTGGCCCGTTCTTTACAACATTGCTTAATTTCATTGAGGTATTAAGGATTTTCTTTATACACAGCTCTCTTAAGAACAAGTCAGCATTTCAAGTCTAGATCTGTGTTTTAACTGGTCTAATGCAAGATATAAATACCATGCCACTTTCTAAAAAAGCAAAGTCTGGTCCTCTGGACATTCAATAATCAAAACAAAACGAAAAAGTAGAAACGTTTCGTCCTCAGTCTGAGGTGCTGTATTAGCTCAGTCTTATAAATAGCACCCTCTCACAGTGGATCAACCAGTTTGCTGCTGACAGCTGAAACCAGCTGCTCACATGATCAAGGAGGACCATCGGCCTAAGAACGGCCAAAATGAGTTTTCTCTACAGGGTGTCTGGACTCTCCCTTAGAGATAGGGTGAGAAGCATCCGGGAGGGACTCAGAGTAGAGCCGCTGCTTCTCCACATCGAAAGGAGCCAGTTGAGGTGGCTTGGGCATCTGGTTAGGATGCATCCTGGGCGCCTCCCTGGTGAGGTGTTCTGGGCACATCCCACCGGGAGGAGACCCAGAGGAAGATCCAGAACATGCTGGATGGACTATGTTTCTCAGCTGATCTGGGAATGCCTTGGGATTACCCCGGAGGAGCTGGCCCAAGTGACTGGGGAGAGAGAAGTCTGGGCCTCCTTACTTAGGCTGCTACCCACACGACTCGACCCTGGATAAGTGGAAGAAAATGTATGGATAGATAGATGGATGGATGGGTTGCAGTTTTTTTTTGGGCTCCTTCCACGTTCCCCTTCCACGAATGTTGCGTCCAGGCGGATGTTACGTTCAGGTGCAGTTGGCACCACAGATATCATATAAAAGCTAGGTCCCGCATTGACCGCTATTGCCTATTATCGCTGACAAGCCATAGGGCCACCATCTTGGAACCATCACCTGCTCTTCTCAGTGTAACCTGTTTGACAGGTGCAATGAAGCATCTGCATGTTTATTCAGTCATAGCTCACTGAATACTTAACATATTCTCACAATTTTCCCTTCTGTAAATCTTAAGGGTACAGCCATCAAAGCTGAACACATGGTTCAGTGTATTTAAATATTCTTGGTGGGTCCAAAAAAATGTTCAATACAAAAATTACTGGACTTTATTTGTAACAGAAAACGTTTTGCTCTTCAAATAAACCTTCTGTTGCAGTTAACTTTCCTTCTGTTAACAGTGTTCTGTTACAAATAAAGTCCAGTCATTTTTCTATTGAACATTTTTTGATTTTATCATGTTCTGAATGACTGAGAATGTTCACCAGCATATTCTTGGTGGGTTAACATTAACACTAATAAAATATTCTTATGACAAGTTTTGCAAAATTCACAGTTGACACATTTTTATTAATATCTATCATATCTATATACAGGTAGTCCCCGGTTTACGGCCGAGATCCGTTCTAATGGCTCGGCCGTATACCAATTCAGACGTATACTGGATCCGCCCGGATCCGCGGCCGTATACGCGGCCGTATACGCGGCCGTATACGCGGATTTTCGGCCGTAAAGCGAAACCGAAACTAAACGGCGATCGGTAACGACTTTTTAAACACATTTTTTTCAATGTAAAAAAACTTAGAACGGACGTATTAATGTTTTTAAATGTGTTTTAATGTGTTTCCAAGCAGTTAGCTAACAAAATACCCTACAAAAACCCGAAAAAAACATTAAAAAAGTCTGCGAGTGTGGCGAGGTCTGATGACGTCACTGGGGGGGCGACGGCCGTAAACGCGAACCGCCGTAAACCGATGACGCCGTAAACCGGGGACTACCTGTATATAATATGATATAAAATGATATACTGTATAAATAAACTTAATTGAATTGTTAGTGAGAGAGTTAATGTTGAGTAAAATAACATTTTACCTTTACTTTACAGTATATGTATCTTTAACTTGTATTTCTTTGTTTTCTATGTTCCTCTGAATCCATGCAGATGCTGAGTCCTCACGTTCCTTCACTGATCAGTTATTTGAGTGACCATTCTCTGACGGAGGCTCTGCTCGGTGCTCTGGTCGATGTGTCACAGGCCAGTCCCTCGTCATTCACCAGTTTTCTGCCCGCACTGAGGATTGTGGGACAGCAGTCTACTGCTTTGCTGTGTAATGTGGCCAGAATTCATGGTGCTGTGGGAATCATCAGTGAGGTACAAACCTGGACACTAAATCATATATTTAGATGTGTTTTGTTTTTCAGCAGATTTGCAGTTTTTTACATCTGTATTTATAGCTTATGTCCTGTGCTAGATTGAAAGAGAAAACTATAAAACACTTTAAACAGCAGTACTTCTTACACATGAACGCCACCAAAGGTGGGCCATGGCCACGTGGGGGCCACTGAACATCCTGGGATAGCACACCAAAACCAAAAGCCAAACACAATTACTGTAGTTATGTTGTCACATGCCAGTTATTAGGAGTTATTAGGCACATACAGTAACACAAATCACTGTCTGATCTACATAGGCCTACTTTTTATTTATTTATTTACAGTTGATGATATGTATTGAGAAAAGACTGTTAAAGACTCTTATTAAAGCTTGTCCTCTTAAATTTATACTTGTAAAAAAGATCATGCATCCTAATGTAGAGCATGACTGGTTTCTCCTTATTTAGGGAGACTAGAATTTAAATTTAATTTTTTATTTCAAACAACAATAATACTTTTACTCCTAGCTACTGAAAACCATGTTTGTTTTTTGTTACGAGGTTCTGCTGATCCTAAAAATCTAGAGGAAATGCACACCAAGCAAAAGCTCATGACTCAAGAGGGTACAACTGTCTGGCCATGGGGGTGGGGTGGGGTGGGGTGTGTGTGTGTGTGTGGGTGGGGTGGGGGGGACACCAATTTTGATGCCCATGCCAGGGGGCCCAATGGCCAGCCTAGACCAGGCTTACCCTTTTGAGCCACGAGCTTCTGTTTAATATTTTCAGTTTCCCCTGACTGTTTGGGATTACTAGAAGAGCTTCAAGATAAAAACTAAACTTTTTTGGTTTATAATTTTAGTTATTTGTTTTTCAAAAAACAAATACATACATGTGGTTTATTTTAAAAACTAAAACTTGATGAGTAGTTTCCCTGAATAAGAACAACAGGGCTGAATTGAACAGAATGAAATCTTGATGTGGTGAAAGACAATGTTATATCAGGATACAAAGTCTCAGAAGATTAAATAGATTTAACAATGAAGAGGGTATGACAAAAAGTTCAGTAGAAGCAGATCCAATTAGTAATTGTAAAACAAAAGTAGGCCTTCCATGCCATACCATACCATGTCATACCACACCATGCCATACCATGCCACACCATACCATGCCACACCACACCATACCATACCATACCATGCCATACCACACCATTCCATATCATACCATGTCATGCCATACCATACCAAGCCATACCATACCATGCCATAACACACCGTACCATGCCATACCATACCACACCATTCCATACATGTCATGCCATACCATAACATACCATCCCATACCATACCATACAATGCCATACCATACCACACCATACCATACCATACTATGCCATACCATGCCATGCCATACCATACCATGCCACGCCATACCACACCACACATACCATACCATGCCATACCATACCACACCATTCCATACCATGCCATACCATACCATGCCACACCATACCATACCATGCCATACCACTTTATTTATAAAGTACTTAGCAACAAGGCCAACCAAAATGCTTTACCTGTACAGCAGAAACAAACAAGCAAAACACACATGATAAAATACATAGATCCAAATAGGTAAAGAACTAAATACCTAACATTATATAAAACAGATAAGTTAAAGTCAACTCACAGTGTCAAAAGCCAGGGAACAAAAGTGAGTTTTCAAACGAGATTTAAAAACAGTGAGCTAGGGAGCCTGCCTGACATGCAGTGGTAAGTCATTCCACAGTCTTGAACGTGCAACAGAGAAAGTCCTGTCACCTCTGAGCTTAAAATGAGTGCCTGGAACCAATAAAAGCATCTGGTCTGCTTAACTCAGAGAGCACTGTGGGACATATGGCAGCAGCAGATCAGTGGGATAGGAGAGGGCAGAACTGTTCAGAGATTTAAAAGACATAAGTATTTTAAAATGAATTTGAAAGTGAACCTGGAGCCAGTGAAAGAAGGCCAGAACTGGAGTAATGTGCTCTATTTTGTCTGTACCAGTTAAAAATCAGGCTGCAGCATTTTGAACCAGTTGTAATCGTGCACTGGAGGTCTGGCTGATTCCAAAAAGAAGCACATTGCAGTAACCAGGCCTGGATGTTCTGAAAGCATGTATTACTGTTATTAGTAGTTTCCTGCATGTATTACAGGGATGTTTTTTACCCTTGATATATTGCGAACCACTTGTTATTCTTATGCTGTGATTGATCCTGAGTTTGTAAGCTCATTTTTCAAGCATCTGTTTTCTTCTGTTGCTCCTTGTTTCTCAGTAAATCAGCCTCTTGTTCCTCTGCTCCCTGCTCAGCCTGTCAGGTGAGCCTTTGCCTCTAGGCTGAGGAGATAGGCAGGGCTGTGGAATGATAGAGAAGATATAAAAAGGTGAAGGAGGAGGAGCTCTGCAGCTGCCTGCGTGCCTCCTTGTTGAGCTGCGTGCCATTCTGCTCGTCTTGTGTGCATGCAGGATTGCACAGGTTGCCCTGTGTTTACCCCCCGCTGTCTTTATCTCCCTGTCTGTCTCGCCAAGCTTCTCCTATTCTTAATCTCTCCCTCAGCCCTGCCTCTGCTTTGTTTTGTCAGTCTCCCCTTTTCCAATTTGCACTTTCTTGTGAGCCTGAAAACCCTTTGCCCCATCTTCTTATTGACTCTGCCGCTCCCTCCTCTCACCTCAGTGAGTCATGCGGCAGGTCCTGGCTGGGTTGCTTTACCTGACTGCCCTCCAGGGATTGTCACTGACACAGCAACCTGATGGCACTACTTGACCTGGTGTTAGGAAAGGGGAGCATTAGAAGATGCACATGAGGACAGGGGATCAGGAGTACAGGCATATAAAAAAGACGATGAGGAAAGTCGCCGTTTCACAGAAACACGTGGGACTGTGTCTGTGAGAGCAAGATAAAGTCATAAAAGGAGCTGAAGGACTTTGAATTATTCAAAGGTGGTTGTTTGATGCAAACCTTTGTGGATTTATGTCTTCATGATGTGTTTGCTCATCTAAAGCAACAAATAAAAGCAATGCATACAGCAAATGCAAATCAATTTGAATGGATTTTTTAATTAATCTGAGTTTCAGTGGACATGCTCTTCAAATGTGTACCTGCACAAACAGACACAGACATCAGACGTGAATCCAAATCATTAAAGTTAAATTATTCAGTGTTTGAATAGAGGGCTTCTCTATGGAGACAAATTACTGCTTCGATAGGCAGGTGTTTTCCAGTAATGAAGTGTGTGTGGCTGAACTATATCACCATAAATGTCCAGCACAGCTTGGAATGAACATCATTTATCACCTGAGATACATTTACAAGGATTTAACTTGACCCCTGTGTCTGTTTTTTATAGGCACGTTTCTTTACAGGAGCCCGATGTGTGCAACAAGTTGACTGGTTTTATTTTTCTTGCTCTTAAAATGTTTGAAATTCCTGATTTCTTAGTTGTTTCAATTCCTCAGTGACACTAACAGATGACTCTCAGCTACTACCACACCTCATTTTAGCTCAGAGTTGAACAATAATAAAAAAAAAATTATCATTTTTGTATTTGCCCAAGGTACCGTAATTTCCAGGCTACTGAGCGCATTTGAAAATAAGCTGCGCCCACAAAAAAACAAACAAAAAAAAACACACATACATACATTTTTTTTCTAAATAGTGCTTGTAACACGGCTGTTTACAAAAAAAAAATTACAGTAGTCTACCAGGAAGTCATCGATCGCTATCTTCATCAGTTACAGGTAGTCAGGTCCATGACTTGTGCCCCTGTGGGTTCACCCACTCCACAGGAGAGATGGTTACCGGGTGTGATGAAGTTAAATGTTTTGGTTGCATGAAGCTCGTTATCCCGTCACAAAATATCCATAAATTAGCCACAGCATTGTATAAGCCACAGTGTTCAAAACGTGTGAAAAAAGTAGCAGCTTATAGTCCGGAAAGTACGGTAATTATCTGGGGCAGCCATTTTTTCCCCCTCATTCATTTAACCTTTATTTATACAGGCTAGCCTCATTGAGCCACGGGGACTCTTTTACAAGACAGACCTTTTCCAGACAGAACATATAAAGTACAGACGACAAAACAGTAGACAATGACAACAACAAACTACAGTAAAAAAAAATACAATTAAGTTGACTCCAAGAGTTAATCAACTTTGTTAAAACTTTATTGAAATCCATCCAGTCAGCAGTTTATGAGGTATTCAGCTAAATATCTATGAAAACTCCCAGTACAAACATGTAGTAAAGGGACAGTTCAGTCATAATTAAGGAATGTTCTAATTAAATATTTACATATAGTCAGAGAACACAACATATGAGAAAAATGTCTTTCTCCAGGCTTGGCTAATGCTATCCAAACAAGGGCCTGCTTTTCAAATAATTTTTTTAAGCTTCTTTCTGGACAAAATCTCCTGCTGCCTCTGTCTCAACACTTTGAGCTCGATCCCATCTGTCACAGCTGATAAGGTGGTATTGATTAATCTTTGACAGAATATCAATTAAAAAATAACCTAACTATCACTTTAGGTGCGAAACTGCAACTGAAAATTTGCGTATTTCCTGGCAATTCTTACAGTTTTGAGTCTCCAACATCCTGACTTCCTTTTTCTCTTCCTTCAGAGCCAAAAGGCTACACGTTTAATTTTCTAGCCACTGACTTGATCTCTTTATATATTTCCCTAATATCCCTGGCATTCACACAGATGCTGCTATGCTTGTCTTCTCTTTACACATGCATGTGTCTAGAAATATCTAAGCTTTAGTCAGCATTAACCCAATATCACATAACTCTTCTCTCACACGCTCGCACCCGTAAACACTCTGACATGCAAACGCACACGTATGCACGCACATCTGCACACATAAGGACACAACGAAGCCCACCCGCTTCCTGCTTTAAGCTCTGCTGCATATTGCTCCTCCGATGCTCAGCTGCGTCCAATGAACATTCCTCTTTTTTGTTGTTTCTCTTCCCTCCCTCCATGGGCACCATTTCAAATTTCAGCTCTAAGCCTTCAAGAGTGCAGGCGGCCAAATACGGTCTGGCCTCTGCCGTGAACTTTGCGTGACCCACTAAAGCTGCGAGGAGATCGTGACCTTTACGACCCCGCCTGAGGCTGAGCTTTGGATACTGCTTTGCATGAGCACGGAAAATACATCAGATGTGCATGATGTGCATATGCACGCCACCGTGCAAAGGTCCAAGACAGAGTTCATGACCTGCTAAATGATGCTGGTAAGAGGCTCAGTTGGGCTGTTTATGCATTTACGTTTTATGGCTTCCTGATAGTCTCTGTCACATCTATTGGTGTTCTCATTTCCCCTCTGTGCCGTTTTATTACTTCCCTTTAATGCTGTAAAAGATTTATGAGAGGAAAGTGCTCCGTGTGGAGTTTCAACCTGTTGTCTCTCACATGATTTGGCAGTAAAACCTCCCTATCATGAGGGCTTTTGTCAGGAAGACTCTTAAAAAGTGTCCCAGAGGACAGCACCTTGTTTTTGCCATCTCAAACAGATGGAGGATAGCAGCTCTTGATTCTTCAGCATGTCTCTGATCTGTAGGAAATTCTTTACCCCATCTCTCTTCATTATTGTGTATCTCACTGACTTTGCTCCACCAGCCCTGCTGTCGACTCCTGTTTACCTAATTGGAGTTCAGAAGACTTGTGTCCAGCAGGAAAGCCAATGAAGGGCAGAGACAATTGAGGTGACAGAGCTGGACAAAGGGGCTTCGGGAATGGGTTTATTAGGAGTCCAAGCAAGCAGTAATTCATCCAAATGTATAGCAGCCTCCATCCCAGCCTTTCCCCACATCCTTCTCTGTCACAACAAGCTGCATCTTCACTACAGCCATGAATGTCCTCTGCTATCTTCCTCTTGTCCTCTTACCTGGCAGCACCAAATTGAACATTTCTTCATCCAATATGTCCACAATCCCTCCTTCAGACCATCTCATCCTCGCTTCTTCAACTTTGTCCAAACTACTCGGCCTGAGCTCTCCCTGTACTCCTCGTTAAATCTTGTCCAGTTTGTTCCCTCTCTTCATCTCCACCAGCTCCACCTCCTGTGTTTTTGTTAGTGTCACCATCTCCAGACACCATCATAGCAGCCCTCACTATCGTCCTGTAAAACATTCCCCTTCACGCTTGCAACTCTGCTTCTGTCACAAAACACCCCTGACATTCACCTCCATCCACTCCACCACACCCGCTCTCTACTTTAACTTAAACTACACTTGAACTTTATAGAATCTATTTATGATGATTGGCTTGCCCTACTTCTGCTCTGATGGGTCAGTTGATTGGATGTTACAGGTGAAAAACAAGAGGTTCTGATATACTGTAGATGTTATATGCAAGTTTAGACTTCAAGATCTTTAGTCGTTTGTTATGTTGATTGTACAAATAGAAACTATTGGTAAATTTCCCTTTGCAAGGTTTTATTCCAGCTCAAGTTCAACTTCAAGAATCTTTATTAGCCTCAAGGGGTTTCAGTCTGTAGGTGAACAAAACATCCACATCAGACAAGACATTAAGACATTAAAATCACAATACATGAAATCATCACTGTTCATTGAGAAGCCTGATCGCTGATTGGATGAATGAGTTTTTCAGTCTGTTCGTTTACATCTGGGCAGCAGATACCAGTGTCCAGATGGAAGCAACCTGAACTCACCATGGAGTGGTGATCAGGATCTGCCAGAATCAGCCTGGCCTTGTTCACTG
>JARVGV010001299.1:11558587-11568967 GCA_031762435.1 Hypsolebias longignatus | reverse complement strand
GTCTGTCTGTCTGTCTGTCTGTCTGTCTGTCTGTCTGTCTGTCTGTCTGTCTGTCTGTCTGTCTGTCTGTCTTTAAGCTTGTGAAAATACTTTAGGATCTTTTTGGATTACGGCAGGTAGAGATTTGAGTTTGTCGTTCTTGCTGATCTCATCTGTTCAGCTGCAGAAACTGCTGTTCTAGCAGGTATTTGGACATCAGCTTGTCTCCTCACATTAGACACTTAAGTTTTTGTTCATTTATTTTCATTTATTTAGCTTTTTTTAATTGAGCTTTGATCCCTTCATTTAATCTAATGGGATCAAAAGTATTTTATTTACTAAAGACCAAATTAGCCACTGCTTGTGAATATTTTACTCATAATTTTAAAGGCATATTTCAAATCATTTAAAGTGGGGTTCTGTGGGAAGGTTATAGTCAAGTATTGTCTTACTTGTTATTGACCTTTGAACCACCTCTGGAGTAACAGAGTTTAACTGACTGAAGAAGGTGCTGTTTATAAGACTGAGCTTGTTACAAGATCTCAGACTGAAGAAGTATTTTGGACAAAAGACGAAACGTTTCAACAAACAAGACTCTGTCCAGAGGACTTGACTTAACCTTGATAGATTTTTCTACCTGGATTATTGAGCATGCATCATGATGCCATTATTTATGACCGGCTTAGCTTCTAGTCCTATCAGTGCTTACTGTATGTCACCAAAATATTTCATCACAGTTATCTCAGCAGAAATATTATGGTCAACCTACTGGATGTGCCTCAGACTGTACTGGAAGTGCTATATCTAGCTGCTGCTGCCACTGTTTGTGCTGTAAATATGTTAATGATACTGGTTTAGGATGGTCACAATCAGTCTTGGCCCCATTTGGACTGACTCTTAGCTCTTCAGTCCTGTCAAAAGTCTGAGTTCTCCAAAGTTGGTCCAAGATGTACAGCAGGTATACGGTACTGAATGTTCAGAACAGTTTAACATAGCACCACTTCCAAGGATCTGAACTGTCCCTTTAAGACTCATTCAGAAAGCCTCCATCTGGTTTTAGAGACAGATGGTTGTTTGCTTCTGCTGCATCCAAACAGCTGGGAGGTGCTTCCTGTTTGAACATGGTTTCATATGGTGCAGTTGACCTAATGGTTCATTTATACTCCACCTCCAAACACAGTTTAGTTGGAGTAGACATCTTATTTAGATAAATGCAAAAATGTGTTGGTTCTCCTGCAAACTAAAACACTAAACTGATAATTGTGTGTATTTAATGTGTGTGTTTTCAGGGATTATTTGATAGCATCTCAAGATAAAGTGCTAACCAAGATGAAGCAGGACTACAAAAAACAACTAGACACCAAGGTAATGCTGTCTCATAAATATGTTTTAATTCTGTTACCATAGATTAATAACAAGATTTATGTAGCATCTGAGAAGATAAAAATATCCCAGTTCGTTTCCTTAAGATGCAAAAATTGAGCAAATTATTGACCAACACTTTTAGGCGCCGTCCTTGCTAATTTAGATGTTTGAAATTCACAAAGAGGTTGAAGTTCTGAGAAAAATGAACATGATTATAAATAAACATGAGACCAGATGCACCGTCAGCAGATTGTGATCAAAAACTTGGCTGGGCGTAATTTCTTTGCGCAAATGTAAACGCAATGTTTTAACACTCAGAAAAACTGGAACCGAGCTTTGCGACCGTGGATGTTTACGACTTACGGACGTGGAAGTAAACAGACGTTTAGGACGGCGTCCAAGCCATTGTCGTGGTTCAGAGGAGTTTAATCGAGGGGATCTCATACAATATGAATGAGATTTTGAGGGCTTCAAGACCGTCTGTCTGTTTAACACTAGATAAACCGAACGTGCACATATTTATCCGAGCACACAGTCACACACAAAAGCATCCTGTCTTTTAGTAAGTCACACAGTTGTAGTGGGATTTGCTCTGTTTGTCTGTTTCCTGTCTGGTGTTAGAAGTTCCTGAGGTAAGAAGTGTCCAACGAGGAGGCATTATATTTCACAGAACAGAACATCTACCTGTAAAAATGCAGATTAAACAGTAAAGTTAGTTTTCCCTCTCATGTGACATCATCTACAACTAAAGCCCCTGTTCCACAGGTCCTCTTCAGCACGACTCAACTCAGTCTGGTACGCTTCTGAGCCCTTCTCCACCATCACTTTTTCATGGAGCTGGCACCTTTTTTGGTCCCTTCTTCTCTGTGGTACCAGTCGAACCGAGCTGGCACCAAAACGTAACGTTAGAACACTGTCGGTCACTGATTGGTCAGGGGGCGGAGTCACTGGAGGGGTTTGAGAAATTTTCACAACACTCGATCCATCATTTGCGATCACCGGTGTTCGAACTCGAGGAGCGACTGGACTTATGTTAAAGATTTTTAAAACAATAATGACAACACTGTGGTCTAATGCTGAAGTGCAGGCGTTTTTTGTGCTTCATGGCCAACGACAAAATTCAGAGCGAGCTGGATGGAGCTCTGCCGGTCCCTGATGTTCCCTGGTCTTCTCCACTGGAGCCTCGGAGTTCCCTCATTCCATACAGGGCATCATCTCCCCATCTCCGAGCTCAGCTGGTCACCACAGAGGATCATACGAGCTGTTGACTCGCAGAAGGCCGTTGCCCAGACCCCAGCCTCGCGTGATCATGAAGGCCGAACCCCAATCACGGCAGATGAGTGGACCATTGACGGGTCTGGGGCAAAGGGTGGAAACGATTTTTAAAAACATTTTATGTATATAAAATAAAATGTTTGTTTTTTTAAATCAGTGAAGATTAAAAATAAATAAACTGTGCCAGCTTTATCATGAAATCCTGTTTTCACATTAATGACTTTATTAAATAATCTGTTAAAGTGAATTCAGCTGAAAAATGATAAAAAGACAAGATTTTGGGATCTCTCACGAATATTTCCCTTTAACATTTTTAAAGAAGAAATACAGCCTTTAGTTCAACTTTATTCTAATCCACAGATGTATAATAAAATGTACTAATGGAAAAGGGGCATAAATGTTTGAATAGAAAAGACATTTTGCTGTAAAGAGTCATGTCTTGTGAAAACGAAGGAATCAATTCTTGAACTTTTGGATAAAGAGCTGATTGGAACAACTTTTTAAAATCCATTCAAAGCATGAACATGGCTTGACTTTGTACCCTTAATCTTCTCTGCTACATTGAAGTGATATTTTAAAATAATTTGGTACTGTTTTTAGTTTTTCAACCTGATAAAACACAACTGGTACAACAATGCAAATACAAACTGGGGGGTGGCAGTGCAGAGGTAAGGTGGGCCTATGATCAGAATGTCACCAGTTTGATTCCCTGGAGCGACAACATAAGAAAAGAAATGTGGTTGGAGAAGATGAAACACACACCTCCCTCATTTGCCCTACTCTGGGCCCTTGAGCAAGGCCTTAACCCCCACCATCTGCTCCCAAACAGGTCTCTTTTGAAAATAAGTCCTCGTGACTCAATGAGACCACCTGTGTGAAACAAAGGTTAAATAAAAACAAAATTAATTATTCTCAAATTTACAACTTTTTTACTGTTATGTTTGTGTGTGTGTGTGCGTGCATGCGTGCGTGCATGCGTGCATGCGTGCGTGCGTGCGTGCGTGCGTGCGTGTGTGTGTTTGTATTTGCAAAATGCAATAAAAATTAAAGTATACTTTTTTTTTTTTTACAACTTTTTAGGTCCACTAATCAATTCACAAAAAAACTCATGATGCTAAAAGGAGTGTCATTGTTGCTTTAATAAACTAACAGCATAAATCTATAGTACTGATAAAATGGATTATTCTTATTATTGTAACAACTATTCAGATGTTCACATATCCTTGCTCTTCCATGTATTTTCTGACGTGATCTTCCAGTGAAGCCTGAGAGCTCGTACACTCAGACGGCCTTTGTCTTTACTCAGAACAACAAGGGAGTTTTTCCAGCAAATGGGTTCCCGACATTAAAACCGAGCCAGAGCATGTTTAGAACCAGCTCTTTCTCTTAACCTTTCCGGTTTCCAAATAAACTAAGCTGACTCAGTGCCAGCTCTTTGCTGGGCCAGAGCATAAAAAATACTGTTGTCAGGAGCTGGTGGCTCATGGAGACCAACAGCGAATGAAAATCTTTTTGAGTGCCGCACTTGAACATTTTCATTCAGTTTCACTTTGAATTTGATTTGTTTTAGACCAAAGACTTCACTGAATAAAACATAAAAATGGTGAAAATGTTGCGATTCAAGCAGGGTTTTGCAGAGAACAACTATTCAGGCAGTCAGAGGCGGTTCGTAAGATTAGATGAGATGACGTATGAATCTCTGAGTCAGCAGCAACTGATATAATCTTTTTGCTGTGTCACACACTTCCTGCATTTAGACCAATCTGTTTAAGAGTTCCCAACCTAGATATAAAAATGTCACAGACACGGACTCCCCCTACAGAAATGCTCATGAAGACACTGACACCTTCTTTTTTTTAAGACGGCTCCCACACTCACACGTCCTTGCAGGTTGTTTCTCTTTCAGGGCTTCCTGACCTTGCAGTGGGTTTACAGCCACAAACAGGAAGTGGCCATGCTGATGCACTTTACAAATACATTACAAACTGCAGCTGTGCATACACACACACAAAGGAATATACGTGCACAAACCATCCATGCTTCTCACACGTACATGCAGCCATCAAAGAGGAAGTGGTGTTTTCTCATTTCATCTGACACATGCAATCTTAGCCTCTCGTTCAGCGTCTCAAACCAAAACCATACCCCACACACACGCACAGGGTCAAACATACACATTTTCACACGCCACGCTGCCTTTTTTTTTTTTTTCTCTGACACCCACATCCACTTCTCTTTTTTTCACACTTATGAGCATAAACCCATGCAGGCACGCAAACAGATAAAGTGGAAATCACAATAGCCGCGGCCCCTGGCACAGACGCTCACTTTGTCTGATCTCTTCTGCTGGCGGAAAATCACAAGGTAGCCTTGGCCGACCCCGGCTAAAAATAAATTGCTTTGTGTATTAAGAGCCAAAGGTGCTGTTTTATGGACCCAAAATTATTTTTCAGCTGCAGAAGGGCAACAGCAAGGTTAGCTCTCTGATGAGGCTTTGCATTGTTTCTGTCTTTGTGCTCCTGGTAATTGTACCGCCCGTGGAGTTATGAGATAACTGTCTGTGACAGAGCTACTCGAGTTTGAGTTTTATGGAAATGCAAAATATATTTATTAATTTTCTTAAGATTAATGTGATACTAGATTCTTGACATTTGCTTGAAGAGTGAAGAAGCTAACATGAAAATCCAATAGGTCCTCTTCTAGAAGTTTTTATACATGACCAACGTGCTCATTAGATGAACTAAGAATGTGCAAAACGTATTTAGTCATGTGTTTTTCAGTGTTTTTGGAATGCTGACATACACTTGGTTTTTTTGTGTGCATTGTGTTTTAGATAGTAAAACAAAAACTAAGTCGCATCTGTAAACTTGCTGAACTGAAATGCATCCTGTAGTAACATGAAGTTTTTAACAAATAAAGATTAACGTAACAGCAGTGCTTAATTTGAGCTGGATCCTGCCGGAACAGGATATGGGAACTCTCTTATTTTGACAGTGTGCTTTCCAGTAACTGTTTGCTTGGATCCAGTGACTCTCAGGGTTTCTAATAATAATGTTATGAACAAATATGGCTGCCTTGAATGAATAAAACTTATACTGGATATGTAAACTGAAAATAATTACATAGACACGAATTTTAAACACAACACCTACAACTTCTGAACATCACGTAGGCTACATTCCCGCTTGAACCGCTTCTACCCTTAAAAAATCTCCACCCCTA
This sequence comes from Hypsolebias longignatus, assembly GCA_031762435.1. Lineage (NCBI taxonomy): Eukaryota > Metazoa > Chordata > Actinopteri > Cyprinodontiformes > Rivulidae > Hypsolebias > Hypsolebias longignatus. The sequence goes on along the minus strand of JARVGV010001299.1, from coordinate 11,563,126 downwards.
AAAGAGTGCTGGGGGTGAGCACCGAGCTGACCAGAAAGTCGTACATGGGGAGGAACCCACAGGCAGCTGCCATGAACAGACAGAGGAGGCGCCTGGAGGTTTCACATGAGGAGTCGGACAACAATGAATTCAGGGGAGAGTTGGCTCAGAACCGTTAAGTAAAGGTGTATGTGTGGGGGGGAGGGTTTGAGGATGCTTGATAGAAGCAGAGTGTTTACAAATTAGATGTTTAACAGCCCGTTAAAATACCAAAATGCAGGAAATTGTATCTACTTTATTCAAAATTTTCTGAAGGATGAATTTTCTTGAGAATTTTTCAAAACACTCGATTCATCATTTGCGGTTACCGGTGTTCGAACTCGAGGAGCGACTGGACCTATTTTAGAGATTTTAAAAACAATAATGACAGCACTGTGGTCTAATGCTGAAGTGCTGGTGTTTTTTTGTGCACGCAAATGTAAACATTCACGCAATTAAATTATGCTCAACTTGTTCATGCATTGCGGTGAGGATGCTTGACAGAAGCGGAGTGTTTACAAATGTAGATGTTTAACAACCCATTAAAATACACCAAAATGCAAGAAATCGCATGTACTTTATTCAAAGTTTTCTGGGATAAGACTCCCAGACCCCCACCAACCAGCCCACCATTTGCATTCTGGCCTCGATCAGTTTACAGATTAAGCCCCGTGTAATGGTAAAGTTGTGTTTGTGACATTTGCTCATGTCTTCAGTATTGTGTTCAATACTGTGTGGGGAAAATACACGCATAGCGTGCTTTTGTTACATTACTTTGAACTTTCTTTTAATTTGAATGTCATAGCTGGCTGCTGCCCTTGAAAAACACAGTTCCCAGAATGCATTGCACCACAAGAAGCTGATGGAGGAGTTTCACCGGGAGGCGGAGCTAAAGATGAAGGCAGAGAGGGAGACGAACCAGACGCTGTTTTTACTGGGCCAACAAGAAAACGCACATCTTCAACAGAAGGTACACACTAATGACACACTGAACTATTATTTGATTAGGATGCTTCCTGGACACCTCCCTTTAGAGGTCTTCCAGGCATGTCCCACTGATAGGAGGCCACCGTGGAAGACACAGAAGTCTCTGGAGGGATTGTGCATCTTCTCTGGCCTGGGAATGCCTCGGGGTCCCCCAGGACCAGTTGGAAAGTGTCGATGGGGTGAGGGATGTCTGGGTTTCTCTCCTGGACCTGTTGCCTCCACGAACCATCTACAGATGGTGGATGAATGTTGTGCTGACTGCTTCATTCATTGAGTTTAGGAGTCTTTTTACACTAAAATACTCATCTGAAAATGTTCAGGTGCTGGACTGAAAATAAGTGAAAAAGCAGCCAACTTTTAAACAAAAAGCTTAACGATCTTTTGCCAAAACACGTAAAACTTAAAGGAAAGTTTGACTTTTTAAAAGCAACATATACTAAAATAAGGGATGGGTCGCAACTTTTTAAAAAAAAAAACAATATCAGCTGTGCTAGTACAGCAGCTCAGTTTAAAATAGTGTAAATCTTATAACTTGTTTTGGGTTGTAGTCTACTTCAGCTCAGTACAGTTTATACAATTTGAAACACTTGTGTTTACATCAGTGACAAGTTTGAACTCAGAAACAGCTGCTGCGACGGCCTCCAGGAGCTTGCCTCATCAGTCTGCAGAGCTGTCCTCCGCTCTACTTGACTGGTTATTTATCTTGCATGCCTTTGAGCACTCTTGGAGCGCACAGTTGCATGCAGACAGGATGATTAATAATGTGGTTTGCAAGAGATTTTCAATCCAGACAGCAGAGGTGAGATGGCAGGGGAAAAAAAAGACGACAGCAGGCAAACAGCCCTCCTACAACCTCAAATATACATCCACCCACAGAGTAACACTAACTGTATGAGCAACAGAACAGTGAGGGCTGTAGCAAGCAAAAGGACACTAGTTTGGCAGGCAGTAAACTTACACAGTGTACTTTTAGTGCTAAATCCCTCTACAGCCTTCTCTGCTCCCACTGTTTTTGTCACTGCAAGTTCCCCTCCCACCTACTTCCTGTGAAAAGTCTAATTATGCACAGAGAAAACACTAAACCTTAACAAGTTTCAACTTAATTTAATTTCACATTCTTTGGAATTAATACAGTATTACAAAATCAATATTTTAAAACTAATTAGTGTTGAAGTATTGGAAAAAAGAAGACGTGTTTCTTAACATGTAATTTAAACTCATACTGTCCAGCTGGAGGAGCTGAAAGAGGAGCTGCAGCAGGAGAGGAGGGTCAGGGAGGAGGAGAGGAGGGCACAAGAGGCAGAGATGAAGGGGAGAGACGAGGAGGCGCAAAAGCTGAGCCAGGCTAAAGCTGAACTGGCACTGATGACCGAGAAGAATGCAGAACTAATGGAAGAGGTGCGTGTGTGTCGTTGTTTGCACATGTGTGTTAACGTTTCTCCAAAATCAGCCGCAGAATTCACGTCAAACGAAAGCATTTTTTTTTCTGGCTTCATGTGTTCGATTAACGTGTCCCTGTGCTATTCACACAAGACTGAATTGAATGTAGTTGTTTTTGTAAGTGCAACCACAAATGAACAGAGTGAGTGAGTATGAAGTGCACAGGAAGGAGGTGAGCTGGAGACAGAGCTCGTATTTGCTTTGGAGGCAGAGTTGATGGATCTCTGTGCCAGCACCGTTCCAGTGAATTGTGAGATAAACCATGAGAAGCTCAAACCAGTGCGAAGAGGAAGCAAGGTGGAGTGTGCATGTAAAAGGTGCATGCATGCATGTGAGAAAGTAGATAAGAGAGTAAATGAACTACTGACAAAAAAAGGTTAAGCAACAGATAAAGTTGTGGGAATAAAATGAAGCCGCATGTGTGGAAAGATGACTGCGTTCTTATAGTTTCAGTATCAGGTCAAATTAATAACACGGCTGGATTAGACGTTTGAGCTGATCCCACTTGTGTTTGGACAAAGATCTAAGTAACCAATGGAGGATCTCAACATGGCCACAGACATATGTGCTGTGTTTGGACAGGAACAGTGTTGATGAAGGACTGCACCGGGGTGCTGTCTCAGGAGGGACAGACGTGCACACAGGATGTAACTGACATGCCACACTTACAGACAAAAGTGTCTCAAATTACTACCAGAGGTGGCCTAAGGCAGACCTGTCGCGATAAACAATAAATCAATTAATCGCATGTTCAATGAAAATTATCAACCTCGTTTTCATTTATCTGACCCTTCTCTTTTTTTCTCTCTTTAAAATCTGTTTTAACCGTCCAAAATCGTGTTTTTGGATTGTTAAAAGCAACTAAGCTGAGACGCTAAGCTACAAGCTAAGCTAACAGGCCGACCTCGGGAATAAACCTCCATCTTGTCGAGATCCAAAAATTCACGGTTGAAACCTGTGCCTTTGTTGTTTTTCTCTGCAAAAAGAAGCTGAGAACTTATTTACAGATTTTTTTATTGAAAGCTTTGTGTGAAAAAAGCTATGCTAAAGAGCTCAAACCACATCGAGCGTCCGCCATGTCACCATGTCAGCCCATGTCACGTCAAGGGTCCTCCTTCCCACTTTTCTGCTCAACGTCCATCCTTTGGTTTAAACAGTCTTATACTGCCATCAGATGGCCAAAAAAGCTACTACACTTCAAACTAATCAACATTTCTTCTAAAATTTGACATTTATTGTTAAATTTCAAACACTAATATTGTTTATCGCATTTATTTCTGAGGCAATTAATCACCCAGCAAAATTTGTTATCGTGACATAAGCTAAGGCCATACCCTAATCCCCACACCATGATGCCAAGACAATCCATGTTATTTTCTGGTGAACTGAGCTTAATCGCTGAACATAATATGTTGCCAATCTATGCTTCTACATTCCTACTCCGAAAGCAGCTGTTTCTGTTCTGATGTTAATGGCAGACCACAAGACTGGAGCCTTGCTGGTGAAAGTCATTGAGACCCAATCTGAGATCAGCTTGGGTGTTACAAAGTCCTCTACTTATGTCCAGATAGTATGCACAGATATGATGGGACTCTAATGCTGGACACACATCTTAACAATTTTCTAATCTGTACTGGATGACAATAATTTTTAAAACATGTGCACGTGCCGGTTGGTTAATGTGACATACAGTATGTACGTCCCCCATGGCAGGCAAAAACTATCCACCTCATGCAAACCCACAGTGTGACCCTTGTGCAGGGAATGATGTCTAATGTCTCCTCTGTGTCTAGTAATGCCACTGTTTTGACTGTTAGATGCTCTGGCACCTGCCTGATAACACCATTGCTCCAATCATGATGCCACCACTCACATCCTCTGATGACCATCCTAGATGACCAGCGCCTTACAAACTGGATAATTTACTTACGCATCTTGTGCCTGTGTACTAAATGTGTCCAAACTGGACATTCCTTCTGATTGCTTGACTTTTATCATCAGTGTGTAAGAATATGTACTAATCTGAAGCAGAGAGGAGAGGAGAGCACTCGACGTCCATTTCAGAAGGTTTATTTTACCCTCGTGCAAAGTACA
>JARVGV010001299.1:11541418-11553295 GCA_031762435.1 Hypsolebias longignatus | reverse complement strand
CCCCTTGGATGAGGGGCGAAACGTTTCTTTTTAACAAAAAAACAAAGTCCAGATGACATGATTCAACCTTTTTTGTTATAAATGGTAAAGTTTCATGTGAATCATGTCTTTCAGTGGGAGAAGTGTTCATAAAATATCTGGTTTATTTTTTGTCTGTTTTTAGAGTGAGACCCCTGATGAAACCCAGGCAGCTTTGGATCGGACGGTCATCGGCATTTATGTCATCAAACACCCAGGTGCAGACGTTGATCAGCCACCAGGAGATGTGGTCATCACAGTGGAAGGTGTGGAGGTGATTAATGAACTCAAAGATGTTGCCATCGCTTGTGCCTTGCTGTTTAGGATCATCTATGACTTGAACCTGAGCTATCCAACCGACCTCAAATATACGTTTGAGTTCATTCAAAAGATCCTAATGGAACTTGAAACGCACAGACTTTCAAACAAAATCCAACTACTCAAAAACAAACTGCTGGAATAATGCATATTCCTGTACCTATTACAGTGTTGTGATCTGGACACTATTCATCATTCTGAAATGATTTTATCCTGTTTACTGTGAGCAGATGTTTGGGCTGTCTTGTTTTTTTTTTTGTTTTTTTTTTTTCATTAAAAAAAGTTTTATTGTTACTGTTTTTACCTGCAAGTTTACGGTTTTAAAAATCGATCTTTAAAGCAGTAGTTCAAAAACTAATCTGACACCAAATGTGGCTCTGTAATGATTTTCTGACAGACCACAGAAATGATTGGTTTGAGTTATTTATGTAATTTTTCTCTAAGTGTCAACTTGTTGTTACAGCAGTTTGAGTTGTTTTAAAGTGTGTGTGACATGATGTTTGAACTTTGCATAGACTGGCAACATATATATCTTGTATCATTCAACTATGTTCGTTTTTGCAAACAAAATGATAAATATATGAACATTTCATTCAGTCGTTTTAAATTTGGCGCTGTATTTAGTCACGGGAAATCCGGCTACTTAAGCATACGACGTCTGTGACGTGCAAGCAGGAATGTCAGCTAGAACGCCCCCTGTACAATTTCAATGGCGAACAACATAGAAACCGACAAATTTAGCAATCTAAGTGAAGATTTGAGCGATTTGTCTTCAGTTTGGGAAGCTGAACTTAGTAAAAGTGTTTCTGAGCTTAACCTTTCCTTAATAAATGCATGTAATGTTCAAATCTGCTGGATTTAAATAGTTTCGCTTTGAAGGCAACGTGCGCACACAGCGAAAGGAAACTGCATCTCTTTAAAATTTATCAAAATACCTAAAAAATATATACAGTATTTGTTAGCTGACATTATAGCAAACGTGTTTCTGAGCTGAACTTTACCTTTAAAAATGTTCAAATCAGCTTTATTTAAATAGTTATTGCTACGCCGGCTCAACAAACGTGCACGTGCAGGTCTCCTGATGCGAGTGCACGTTTGTTGAGCCGGCGTAGCAAAACTTTAAATAAAGCTGATTTGAACATTACGTTAATTTTTAAAGGTAAAGTTCAGCTCAGAAACACGTTTGCTATAATGTCAGCTAACAAATATATCTTTTTTAGGTATTTTGCTAAATTTTAAAGAGATGCACGGTTTCCTTTCGCTGCACGCGCACGTTGCCGTCAAAGCAAAACTATTTAAATTCAGCAGATTTGAACATTACATGCATTTATTAAGGAAAGGTTAAGCTCAGACACAATTTTTATTAAGTTCAGCTTCCCAAACGGAAGACAAATCGCTCAACATCTTTAAATTGATAAATTTGTCGGTTTCTTCTCTACCATTGTACAGGGGGCATTCTAGCTGACATTCCTGCTTGCACGTCACAGACGTCGTATGCTTAAGTTGCTGGATTTCCCGTGACTAAACCCAGCGCCAAATTTAAAATGACTGAATGAAATTTTCATATACAGTATTTATCATTTTGTTTGCAAAAACGAACATAGTTGAATGATACAAGATATATATGTTGTGCCAGTTTATGCAAAGTTCAAACAATGTCACACACACTTTAAGCTGCTTCTAATTGTAGCCCCTCAGCCCACTTAATGGTTTAAAGGTTCTCACAACCACATGAAGGTAATTTGCATTTGATCAGTTGCCAGAAAAAGATCAACCGACCTCAAGTTCATGTTTGAAATCAATCTGTGAGCAGATGTTTGGGCTGTCTGTTTATTTATTTATTTATTTATTTGATTTTATTTTAATTAATATTTTTAAAAAAGTTCCTAGTTTTTGTTTTTTTTTTTTACATTGAAAAAAAAATGTTGCACTTAACTTGACCAGTATGTTTAATTTGATGTTTAAAGGATTTTTATGATTTTGAGTATTTTTGTAAAACTGATTTTATTTGTAGTTCTTAATAAAGTGCTGTTTTGAAAAGTTGTGATTTTCCCCGCCCCTCAGTTAACAGTTAATATACAATTTTCACCATGATTTTAATATGACAAACTAAACTAAATTAGAAATAACTTCTAAATCAAGTTAATCTTACCCAGCAATCTTGTATTGCTTTAACGTGAATCCATTTAGTTCACTGAACATAACTATATCACTTAAATGTAATATAGTTTTCATACGTAAAAATAAATTGACAATATTAAGTTACTCTTACTCAATAATCCTGTATTGTTTTAATGTGTATCCATTTAGTTCACTGAACTTAACTATGTCACTTAAATTTAATGTAGTTTACATAAGTAGAAATAAATTAACAATATTGAGTTACTCTTACTCAATAATCCTTTATTGTTTTAATGTGTATCCATTTAGTTCACTGAACTTAACTATGTCACATAAGTTGAACATAGGTTTTGTACATAAAAGTAAAATAACCACATTAAATTTAAGTAACGTAAGTCTTTCTTCTATAATATACTTAAATCTAATGAGTATATTGTATGTAAACTTGTTAATCAATGTGTACTTAAAAACATTATTTGCAACCACTTGACATAACATTTTTAAGTAAATCCAATATATTTTTTTTTTGAGTGTGGTTTATTAATCTGACGACTCCTGTGCATATTTACAACTGGGCTGAATAACAAGTCTTCGTGGGAACGTTAACCGTCACGCAGTGCAACTAACGTTACAAGCTCCTGAGAAATCTCCAGTGATGTGTCTTTTACTAATGTGTGTAACCTGTGTTCCTCCAGAGAAACCCCTCATGTGCTCTTGAGACTCCCTTTTGCAATCACCCATTAAAGATCCTTCTGCAATCTCCTCTATTGTCATTCCACTTCAAAGAAATATGAGAAGTCAGCTCAGCCACTCAACCTTCTCTTGCCTGCCTCACCCTCTCTCCTGGCTTTTAAGACTGCAACTGCTGTCTGAACGTGGGAACTCACAAACTCTGCTCTTCACCCTGAACTAACTATCTCTTGCCCAAATTGTGCAGTGAGTCTGAATGCTGTGGCAAATATTTACAACAATGTTCATTCATTTCCTCGCTCCCAGAGTTAGTATTCCGCAGATGGATCTAAAATATTGTTTTTTTTATTGGAGCTTTTAAGAGCAAGGACCTTGCAGTGGCCTGAAACTCATCTGTCAGTTAATCCATTAGAGCACCTCAAATATGATCAATTCATTTCCACCCCTTGGCTCCAGAATTTGAAATTAGGACATCATTTTGCGGCAGTGTTTGCAATAGATTTTGTTTTACTGCAGTTGAGACTAAATGGAATATGAAGCGTTTTTCGTAATCTCTTTCTCAGAACAGCTGGAGAACCTGCCTGCCTTCAGAGAAGAACCACAGCACCTGGATGAGTTAATAAATATGGTCCGACACCTAAAATCACAGTCACATGTATTTTGCCAAATGTACAGGGATGTGTACACAGGATTTTTTTTCCCTGGTTGTAGAGCGGGAGGAAAGGAAAAGATTTTTAAGAAAGAAGACAGCTGTGGGGGAAAAACTATTTTTGGGTCTGCTGGTTTTTGTTCTGACAGCACAAGAAGGCTTTATTTTTATTTTTTTATTTTTTTAAGGTGTGCCAGATGATGAATTCTCTGCTATCTTCCAAGCCTGTCTCATGACTAGAACTGTGCATATCCATTACTGACTGTTGGTATCTTTCAGTCTGTTTACTGCCCAGTTTGATGACGCAGTCCAGGGTAAAACAGAAATGGAGGTCAGGACACTCTTTGTTGCTATGTACCACTGGGCATGCACTTCAGTCAAATTGTTTATCGTTTTTTAAGTGCATGCATCCTCCTGTGAGCCTTCTTAACAACCTTGTTTGAGGGTTCTGACCATTTCAGGTCCTTGGTGATGGAAATGCTCAGGAACACAGCAGAGTGTACCTGCTTTACTGTAGTGCTATTGATGATGAAACCATGTTTTGGAAGTGGATTTCTTTTGGAAGTCAATTATTATCTCAGCCGTTATGTTGATGTAACTCCAGCTTATTACATGTACACCACACAGTCAGCTCTGAAATGCAGTTTCCGTGGACCATCTCTCCATTGTTGGGGATAAGGTCCAGAATGGTGATGTCATCAGTGTAAGTTACAAACTTTACAGAGAGGTCGATAGAGCAAAGATCATTGGTGTACAAAGAGAACAGATACAGAGAGAGTATGCATCACTGTGCAGCCCCTGTGTTGGTGGCGATAAAGGTAGACAGGTGAGCACCACACTTCACCTGTTGAGACCTGTTACATTAGAGTTAGTGATTAGTTTTCAGATGGTAAGGGGGACCTGGAGTTGTGGACATTTTGCCTGCAGTCAGAACAAGATAACTGTGTTGAAGGCAGAACTAAAGTCTAGAAAAGAGATTCTAGCACTGCAGTTTTTCCTGTCCAGGTGATTATTACCTTCATTATCTCCAGAAGACAATGAAGGCTGAGATTTATAGGTTCAGAGGAAGGACGCATTCCATTTTCCAAAACACGTTATGGCTACCAATGTGAGGACAATAGTCATTCAGACAGGTGACTTCAGCCTTCTTTGGCACCAGAACAACGATAGATTTTTTTTTTTCTCATACATTTAGCTTGGAGAATATCTTCTCAACAGCTTGAGGTAACATACCCAGTAAGTGAAGGGAAACTGGGGCAGAGAGGCAAAGGGAGAAGAGATGTGTAGCAGAAGAGGAGTTTGGACAGCTACCAATGAGATTAGTATCTGGCCATGACCTTGGCTCAATGTCAAGAGTGGATGGGAGTAAAGAGGACGAACGTCCAAAAAGAACTGGGTGTTGTCAGACATATCAAATAAGTTTTTAAACTGATTAAGTTCATAAGGGAAGTTAGGGAGAGGGTTGGTGGAGGTCTATAGGCCTTTGTTGAACAAGGTTTTGAGTCTTCCAAACTTCTTTGGAGTCACTTGCGACTGAAGCTTTCTCAGTCTCAATCTCCTCCTCTGATGACCATCTTCAGTTTTAGTCTCAGCCTGTGTGGGTCCATATCACCCTCCTTGTGAGCCTGTCAAAGTTTCACAAGGAGTTCTGAGTTGTCTCAACTGTTTGGAGAACTTGGGCTTGTGGTTTGCAAATTTAATAACACTCTGTTGGTACATGTCTGTTCATTAAAGACTATGTGCAAACAGAACTTTTCCCAGCTGACATCAGAGTCCCAAAACCAACTCTAGTCTGTTGCGTTCCAAAAGTTCCAAATGCTCATCCTTTGCCTCTGGAGTCCACCTGTTCAGTACTTTACTTGCTGTCTTGTATCTTCGATTGCACACTTTACCCAACTCACCTGTCACCCCCAGTTTAAATTGCATCCTGGACTTTCTCCATAACGGCTTTTGGTTGTTTACAATGAATCATGATGTCCAAGCGTATGTGTCGCCCTGTTGTTTGTGCTTGAGAGATAAGCATCAACATTCTACCAGCAGGTTTTCTAGAACTGCTACTACAGTTTATGAATTTATGAATAATTTTAAGAAATTCTCCTGAGTGTTGTTCCTGGTCTAGGCCCACAATTTATATCTTAAGTCTGGAAGGCATTTTGCCACATATTGGGAGCCTCTGTCATTTTGACCTCTTAGTTCCACCCTCAGTTAAACAACCAAACTGAGAGCCTCAACCAGGAACTCAAGTCTGCACTCGCAGAGCTGGTGAGCAGAATGGTTTTAAAAGTCAGCAGCTCAGGAGTTGCAACAAAATATGCAGCTGATGGAGACTGCAAACCTGCAAAATACAAAACGTCATTTGGTCAATGTTCCTTCTTATTTAAAGGCTCTCATATCTGGAACAGCTTACCATTGGAAATAAAAACTAACAGATCTCAGAGATTTTAATTCCCAGGTGAAAAAAATGGTTGAAACACAACCAATCTGTGAACACTGAGCCCCATGGGGATAGAGGAGCAGGCGTGTGTGTGAGGGAACTGTTTAATTTTAATTTAATTTTAATTTAATTTTAGCTGTTTTTATATAAAAGTCCAACTAAAGACTGGGTTTGTGGCTAAAAAAAATCTTCGTACAAAACAATGGTTGCGTCGTTTTTAACATGTAACATTGTTTATTGTGCTGTCCTTGTTCAAATAAACTTGAATGAATGGGATAAAAAAGATACATCATCAACAATAATCCTTCATTCTAGCAGTGGTCCCCAACCTTTTTTGCACCATGGACCGGTTTAATGTCAGACTACAGTATATTTTCACGGACCGGATGCCATTTCGTGCATTATGGTGTATTTTACAAAAGTTTATTACAGTAGATTAACATGAAACAAAAGATGTCATTACAAGTTTCACTTTTTGAATGGAATTACTGAAATAAATAAACTTTTTTACAATATTCTAATTTCATGATCAGCACCTGTATTTCAATTTTACTTTGAATCACTTTATGTGTGATTTATAAGTGTATTAATTGCCGGATCATTTCTCATTTAATTATCTACACCGGGGTCAGCTGTGCCTCATCCTCCTCCCTGCTCCACAGTGATTCACACATCAGTACACAAAAGCACAGGAACTTACACTCACAGAAATGATTCATGGCACAAGTAATTTTTATGCATTTAAATCCATTTGATTTTATTTAAAAACTCATATTTTTAATATAAATGTATTAAAATGAAATATTATCTACATAATTTACTTAATTATCAACTGTATTGAATGTAATTAGTTAATACTTACTAACATTGTTTAAATAATCAAATATGTAAAACAAACAAGATTATATTATTTAAATTTTATGTGATTGGTTTTCATAGAAGTTATGTGAAGTTAAATGGGTGAAATTGAAACAATGTCCTCCACCAGTAGGTGGCGGTAATGCCGTTTAAGTTGGTTACCAACTGCCGCAAAACTTGAACAAGAAGAAGAAAATGCTCCCTCCATTTCGCTTTGGCTGTCCATGTGATGGTAAGCAATCCGAGACATCCTATGTTTTATTACTCCTAAATGTGTCATAATCGTGCAGTTATTATAACATCTCATCAATATCAATCCATTTATGTAGTTTGTGGTTATTTTAGGCATTTTTATCTTTGTCACATTGCTGTACCAGCACAGGCTAGCATCACAGCTAACAAGCTAGCTAATTCATGATGGCATCTTAGCTAGTTTGGCAATATAGCTTGTTATTGGATGAAATTAAGCCTTTGCAGTCTGTTTTCATGCCAGTCAAAATGACTACTAGTAACATTAACAAGCAGGATAGCATTCCCTTTGTCCACAACATTTAGCTTATTTATTTTTGTAGTAAGTTAGGTTTTGTCTGATTGCCTTAACTTGAGAACTCCATGTGGGTTGTTTTTTTGTTGCAAACGCTTTACCTTTCAGTGAAATTCTGTGTTGTGAATGCAAAAAATTGGCATATCCATGATTCCTGCATATCTAAAATGTAAAACTTTTGGGGGGAGCTTGAGTCAGTGAGTACAAAACTGCCTTTTACTGGCTTGTATTATAGAATTGAATGGTGGATGTTTGTCTTATCACTACTATTCTCTTTTTTTTTCCAGATACCTATTATATTTCTCCTGTCCTGTTCTCTCACCTCCATGTGGCAACATAGATTTAGTAAGTATAAGTTTAAGATGTACACATCAAAATGTAATTACTTTTAATTAACAGTTCATGTGATATTAAAATGGTTACAATATCAAGTTGAAATGTTTAGAGGAAGCATGTTAAACGTATAAATGATATGATTTATAATGCAAAAAAACTCATTAGACTTACGTCTGATCTTGGACAATGTGTTGTTTTTAGGTTTGTTGTTTTAGGTTTAAGGTGATGAGTTGGTCAACTAGGGACATGTCAGTGACTTTGTAGGCCTCAGCACCTGTGTGTTAGTGTGTCTCTAACACTGACAGGCATGAATCATGTTGTTTTTTTTCTTCCTCAGAATGAAGACATCAACGTGAGGCGTGATTGTGTGCTGAGCTGCCTGAGCATCTACCTCAATGAAGACCTGGACACTGGTTAAAGAATACATGGTATGCCAGCCTACTGTCCTTCGTGCCAGATGTAATTTCCATTCAGATGTGCCTGATAACATATGGCGTTCATGAGAATGAGATAGTCATACATAGGACACATTGACCTTGACCACCCCTTCATCACTGAGTCCAATGGGTTGTTTGTTTAGAATGAGAAATTCCCACAAGGCAAATGCTGGTAGTGCTGTCACTTTGTAGGAAGTAAATCCACTTGGTCCAGTGGAGCCTGAAGATAAAGTGGGCCGGGTCCTGGCACCTAAATGCCCTCATTATGCCAAGGATGACAATTCTCGCCAAAACAACAAGGTGAGGACACAGGCACTTCCTAGTTCTTATGACCTAGTAGCATGTCTTGGATGTATTTATTAAGAAATTATTTTAAAATAATGTGAGGTCATCTTGATTCTTGGTTCTGATCAAGTGGATTCTACTGTGTTGGGGGGGCGTATCACTAGGACGCACGTTGTGGACTGTCAACTTATGAACTCCCAACGCCTTGAGAACATCGTACAGAAGGAAGCCTTTTTGTCTTCTTTGAAGATATGGCAAGTATGTGAAACTATAACCAATTCAAGACCCATTAGCTGTTGTCCATGTCACTCCCTCTCACACTTTGTGTGTCTTCACTTACCCTCACCTTGGTCTCTCCTTTGCTCTGCCCCCTGCTCTTTTTACAATTATGGGGGCTTTTATTTAGCCATGGCAGTTTGCCACGATCAATTACATGTAGAAGAAACCCTGGTCCTCTCTGTATCTTTCTTTCTGTCATACTCACTTGTTATCTCCCACCAGTGTAACATCACACATGCATAGAGCATGGGATTTGAAAAAGGTGTCAAATTTGGTCTTAATGGGTTATTGTCATTTTTTCCCCTACAATGTAGTTTACAAAGAGTGCAATTTCTGTCTTTCTCCATTAGCATGCCTTGTAGTATGTTTAGGATTGCTGTCTATGGAAAGAAACAATGGGATAATTATTTATTTGTTTTTCTCTGTCAAAAGGAAGTTGAGGATCTGAGGCAGTCAGTAAAGCCAAAGTCACATGTCAAGAGGTAAGTCATAAAGCAGTGTAGTTGAAAGCATTAACTGTTTTTGCTGTTGGGACAGAATATTGACTAGAAGGGGAGCAGTTTCCAACAGGAAAAAGGTAAAGGGAGAGAGAAGGTTAGGATAGGGAAAGGTAGGTCCTTTCTCTTCCCTGTCATCCTCTCTCCAAACCTCCACTTACTACTGTTCACTCCGTGCATGGGTGGGTTTTCTCCTCCAGCTTCCTCCCACAGACCAAAAACATTAATGTTAGGTTAATTGATAACTCTAAACTGTCCCTAGGTGAGAGTGAGTGGTTGTTTGACTCATTTGTATCTATGTGGCCCAGTGATGGACTTGTGACCTGTCCAGGGTGTACCCCACCCCTTGTACAGTGACTACTGGGTATGGTCACTAGTGATCCCCATGACCCTGAAAGTAAGATGCAGGTATAGATAATGGATGGATGGATTTATTTGTATTTGGCGTTTTGTTAACTGCATTTTTTTTTTTTTTTTGGCAGGTGAAAGGCTTCAGTGGGAAAAGAGCAGTCTCCACGGAAATCCCTTCGTATTAAAGAAGCACAAACCCTCAGTGATGAATCAACCCATACTACCACTGTAAAGGTTAAATTTTAGTTTTAATTGTTGTTGTCACCTTGATAGAAAAGTGCAGAATTTGACAGTAGGCTGTGAATAATCTATTAACAACAACAACGCAAAATGCATCCTTATAACTTTTTCTTTTTTTCCAGGCTTTTTGGAGGTGATCAAAGGTCTTAAGGTCATTGTGACCTTGAACTAGCATCCATCGCATTCTCATGAACGCATATATGCAGTGCTTTAAAGAAATTTCTTCAAATGAACACTCAGTTGGCCTAAGGATGAGCTGCTTAGATTTTAGTGGTCAAGGTTAGGATCACATAGCCAATCATTCTGTTCTCTTTATATTCCAGGACATTGAATCCAGAGAGGCTGAGGCAGACATTGCGGAGAAGACCATGGGCATCTACACTGTCCGAGCAGAGGGTCGTGGTCCTGATGGTCCAGGTAATGGACGCTTTGCTGATGTTGGTGTTGTGCTGGAAGGTGTGGAAGTCCTCCATAACCTACAGAGTGTCAGCCATGCGTGCGTGATGCTTTATGGACTGATCTATGCACTCAACTTGAGCTATCCAAAAAGACTGATGCGTACATTCGAGGTGTACCAGAAAATCCTGATGAACCTGGACTCAACCAAGCTGTCACCAAAAGTACAGGCACTGAAACTCAAATTGCTCCAGTGATTTGGCTGGCAATAATGCACTTACACAGCCACCTGATTTTTTTCAGTTTCCCAGTCATACAGACTGTTTAAATAATCCCTTAGTTCTTGAAGGGTGTGTCAGGAAAATACCTGTTTGATGTTGTTTTTTTCTTTTGATGTTGAAGCATTTAACAGGAAGTGATGTGTGAATGTGGCTGTGTAGGTGAGTTCATAGATGGTTAGTTTCTAAAATGTTTTAGCGAGACATATTGTACTAGCTCAGCTCAAACCAGATTTTTTTTCTTGAATTGTTTCCAGATTCAGTCTAGTTAAGTGTTACAAAGATTTGTTCTAAAAAGTGCTTCAGTTTCTACCAAATCCACTCAGGTGAAGTCTTTTCTTCTAATATTTAAGGAAAAGTATGGCCAAAATGGGACCTATGGTCTTGTGAATATACACAAGTGAAACTCTAATTTTGATATTGTAATTTTGTGTCTTTAATGTGAGGATTTAATGTTTAATAAAGATGTTGAATCAACAAGATCTGATTGCATCATTAAGATTGTTGGTACTGAATGGAAAGGAATTGCATAAATGTGATGCATTTTGATTCATTTAGTTTATTACATATACATAAATGACATGTAATTCAAATAAATATATGCTATTTATTTTGAATAGGTAACCTGATTATTATGCAATTTAAACAATATACTTTATGTATTTGAAATAAATATACTCAATATTATTCATTTAGAGTAATTATATTTTATTAATTCTGAATACATAAACCTGAGGATTATGCATATAAAATAAATAGGCTTTATTACATGAATGAATATGCATCATGTAAGGTTTATTTCATAGGTTTGTGTTAAAATTATCTAAAAAAAGTAAATGGGAATTTGTCATGTAATAAAATTACATAAATCTTAAAAGTTAGGGTTAAATATTTCTGTGAGTGTGCATGAGCTTAAAAATCAAATACTACTGTAGCACAGTTGGGTTAAATTATTCATAAAACATGATTAAAAGCATAACAGTTGGAAACAAGAGAAAAATATACAATTAAATTGTTAAATTTCTTTTGTTTGATGATTCAGTCAGAGTAATGAAATGTCTTTTCATTTTCACTTTTGATTAAAAGTCATTGATGATTGAAGGACTTTTTAATAAAGAAAGATTGTTCTTTGATTATTTTGAGTTT
>JARVGV010001299.1:11161227-11175717 GCA_031762435.1 Hypsolebias longignatus | reverse complement strand
ATCCATCCATCCATCCATCCATCCATCCATCCATCCATCCATCCATCCATCCATCCATCCATTACCTTTACCCACTTCTTTCTTTTTGGGTTGTGGGGGTCACTGGTGTCCATGTCCAACCATCACTGTGTGAGAGGCAGGGGACACCCTGGACAGGTCTCCAGTCCATCGCAGAGACAAATGAGACAAACAACCGTTCACTCTCTCACTCACACCTGGAGACAATTTATAGTCACCAATCAGCCTAACATGCATGTTTTTGTTCTGTGGGAGGAAACCCGAGTACCTGGAGAAAAAGTCAGGAGAGAACATGCAAACTCCACCCAGAAGGCCCCCCCTGGTCAGGATTTGAGCCCGGGCAACCTGCTCGCTGAGAGGCGGCAGATCTACCAACTGTACCACCATGCTGTGTCCAGAAAGATCTTCAGTCAAAACAAGTAAGAATAAAACTTGAGTAAGGTGTGCTCAAAGAACTCACCATGAGCTCAATCAACATTAAAGCCAACAAACAAACAAACAAACAAACAAAAAATAATGAAATAAATAAAAATGTAAAAAAAAAAAAGATTTTTGCTGGGAGGTTGTGTGGACATAAATTGTGATCAGACATGATGTGTAAATAACTTTAGCCTGACAGATCAAAATGAAAAACTGAAGAAAGCTGCTGTACATTGATCTTTTTTCTTTCAGTGTTTGAGTCGGGGCACCTGTCAGAGACAAAACAAACGCCTCTCGCAGCTCCGCACACTACGACCTCGAGGTGAACTTGGAAGCGTGAGAAGATTGGCAACTGTCTTGATTGTTTTCCACTTTTGATTAATCTTTTTAGAATGACAGATTCCAAATTGCTTGGAAATGGTCTTATTACCCTTTTCCAGATGAATGGCCAGCACTGGTTGCTTCCATGAGATTATGCTGATGTCTTTCATTCTTGTTATTGTGCTAACAGCCATCTGAATGCTATGAACCGAGAAACTTTTCAAACATTTGCTTTTACAGATACAAAGCTGCTCTTACTTGCTGACAATCAGTTAGTTATGTGCATTTCATTTACAGCATAGACCTAATCTCTGAATTTCTATTAAAAATACTTAGGATGTAAAATTTTACACAGCTTGTGACAGTTTTGCTTAAAACAAGAACAGCTTGGTTGGAACCAGATGCAGGCAGACTCAGAGAGCTCAAAGTAAAATATAACTACCAGGGGTCTGCAATCGGCGGCTCTAGAGCCACATGCGGCTCTTTGATCCCTCTGCAGCGGCTCTTTCAAACTTTGACCAAAACTGACATAAAACTGAATTTTATTGGTTGCTATTAGAACAACAACAACAACAATAAAAGCTATATCAACAGTTTTCATATTTCATTTTTTTCCCCTTTGGTCATTTACTTTGCAAATGTGTGAATACTAGAACTAATACAAGAAGTAAAACATACTCAGTGCTTTATTTCTGTATTTATTTTGTCCACAATAAAATATCACAGGTCTGCGTGGTTCTTTTTTTGTTTAGTTTTTAAATAATTGGTTAAAAAAAAATACGTTATTTATTTTTTTCCCCTTTTTACAAGAATCTGGTTTTTCTTTTGTTTTAATTTGTGAAAATATCACTGAATGTTAAAATCATTAGATATTTTTAGTTTTTTAATGTGTGGCCCCTACTGGCCACAACCCCCCCACCCCCAACACACACACACACACACACGCCAAAAAAATAAATAAATAAATAAATAAATAAAGTGGCCCACGGTCCACGTATTGATAACCACAGTTGTAGCGGCTCTGGCCATGTTTAATTTAGTGAACGAAGGTGCAAAAATGCCTCTTTTGATTGTAAAGGTCGCAGACCCCTGATTTAAACAAATGAAAACAAAGGGCCGATGAGGCAGCAACAGCTTACGAAAAAAAAAATCAAACAAAAAGAAAACTCAGGAGTAGAAAACACAGGGCGGCACAAGAGAGGATGAAGAGGGCCGAGACATCTGAAACTTATTCAGGGTAATTAACCACTTTTGCGGTGGAGACAAGGGTACGTTTAAATACCACAGAGAACATGAAAGACACATGGGCTGAATATTGATCGAGGACAGGTGAGGGTGGCAGGCTGACTGGAAGAACACAGAGGAGGCTTCCTGAGGTTAATAGAAGATGGAACAAGAATCACAAAAATACGAAATATCAAAACTGAACAGGAGAACAACAGAATCCGAAGGACAAAAATAAAATTACAACAAAGCACTATGTCATGATTCATAGCTGTCTGGTCACGCCCACCTGTTCAGCAGTGATCAGCATAATTCTTCTAAGCGCTCCCCTGTTCTCTATCTGGTGCCAAATTATTGAAAGACTTGCGCAAGTAAATGTCCATCGATCACCCCATGCTCCTGACTGTTCTCATCCTGACCAAGTTTATTTGTCGTGGATTTTCTTGTTTCGCCTTGCCCCTGTCAGACGCCGGCCACACTTCTGATTTCCGGACATCAACCTTTTTTCTATGCTTGAACCACATGAGTATTTTGAAGCCTGTCTTCCTGTGTATGACTCATGCCTGTTCTCTGACTAACCCACAGAGTTCTAGACGTCTACAAACTGAGCAACAAGTTCACTCTGGACTCCACTCTCGCCATGACATCACTACTCTCTCCATCTGCTCTAATCCTCTACCTGAGGAAGTGAGTAAAACCACTGGATCAAATTGTCCAATCTGAGCTTACAGAAGTTTATTGTTTTTGTTCTCGGAGTTCTGTTCAAGCTCCCAGTCCTTCCACAGCAATTAACTCATTCTCTTCCTTAGATTTCCCAGTGTGTTTTCATCGACCATCCTTTTCAATGTAAAACTTATGAACACTCTCTGTGTCTAGTTGACTTCTTGTGTCCTCCACTAAATTCATTACTGACACGACATGTTCTTGCTTGGACTGGCCATCATCTTGCCAGTATTGTCAAAAATGACCTGTATTTGGTGAGTGCAAGATGGTGGTAGATCGTTAACAGTGTTTTATTAAGCTCCTGTCAGACCCACCTGAAAACCTGCCTTTTATACATATTTATACAATCGTTGCCTCTGTGGTGGAATGTTTTTCTGGGATTGGTGTTGGTTGTTTGATTGATTCAACGGAGCTGTAATATGGCCTCTAAATTGAAAAGAAATCGAAGACAGTGACGGCCCACGCGGCCTGGAGATGCTGTTTCAATTTCAGTCCACAGTGAGCCTGCTACAGCAAATGGGATGGCTGTGTGTCGCCCCCACCCTCACCGGGCTCTGGAGAGACAGTTGGGTCAGCTCTGAAGTCAGATATTCTGGCTTTAATTAAGTCTGAAGTTGCAGTGATAATTAGGATGGAAAAAAATATATCCCTGATGAATGATTTTAATTTTATCAGGAGCAAACTACAAATGGTGACAGCGGAGCGTCACCCGCTTCGAACATTATCAGCCATTAAATGGCTATTATTAATTATTCTCATCCCTGTACGTAGCAGTCAGACTGCCCCTCCTGTACCTCCTAGTGGGTTGAAAGTTATGTTGTTAGCGTTGGTAGCGATGATAATAGGTTCTGTTTTTAGCTTTGTTAGCACTCATAATAGCTTCACGGTTAGGTTTAGAGTAAAGGGTCTGGCGTTAGGTTTAGGGTCTTGGTTAGGTTTAGGCACAAGGATAAGGGGCTTAAGTTTAAGGTTAGTCCTCTGGGTCAGGTGTAATGTTAGGTTTAGGAAAACAGCTACATAAGCTGAAAAAAAAAACCCACTTCCTGGTTCATCCCTTTGAGGCGCTGCCTATTATCAGCGATAATAACGATAATAACATATCTTTAAACCTACTAGGAGGTGGGACAGTTTCACTGCTACATATGGGGATGATAACAACTAATAATGGCCATTTAATGGACTGATAACATCTGAAGATGCTCAGAGCTTTCTGTGAACACTGCATTGCTCAGAGCAGGACTTGACCAAGTTAAAATAAGTGTCACAGAGGCTGAAAATGGACTATCTGTGTGTTCAGATGAGGTGGGGCTCTGCACAGGACCATGGTGGAGTTAAAATTTTAGGTGGATGGCCTGAAAAATGACTTTAAATTTTACAAACTGAGTTTGTTCATAGAGCAAGGCTATTCAACAAATCTGCTCAGGGGGGCCATAGTTTCTGAAAGCAAACAGATCAGGGGCTGGACATCCAGCGATTAAAGTCATTAAGTAAATAAACCAAGTTTTACAATGATATGTTACCTTTTAAATGTGTGTATTTTATTGCATTGAATCATAAATACAATAAACAGAATCCAAACCCAGAACACCCCCCTCCCCCCAAAATATGAAGTGGGCCAGATTGAAGTCACCCTGTCATAGAGCTATCTATAACAGGTAAGATAGTCACAAGTAAGACTGTATGTACTTTATAAAGTTTTCTCTTTGTCATATTTTTGGCAACATCTGAACCTCCCAGCATTTTTCCCCCTATCTCACTAGCAGGAGGCAGCAAGTGAACACATCTGCGTACCTCCATTATCTGTCATTAATATTAGTTAAACTACAAGTTACACAAGCGCATCGGCCTAATGTCTTTTGCAATGCTTTTGTTGTTTCTAACATTTTTAATTGCCTTCAAAACTTGAGGAAATGATTAGCTAATCTAATCACATAGGCAAAGCATCTACTAATGAAGAGGCAATAAGGTGATTTAATCACATGTGCTGATGAGAAAATAGTCCAGCTACCGATGGAGACTGACAACCTGTCAGCTGTAAAATTACACCGAAGACCAAAGAACAACTAATTTGATATTTTCTTTTTGTATTCATAATATCCAATCCAATCAATCTGCAGTTTGCTATTAGATTAGTGGCAGTTAACATCTGGAGATCATCATTACATTTTTGAAACATATGTTCCTGTGCACAGTGCACTTGTCTGGGATTACAAATATACTGATAGTCTGCCCGGACTCCTGCTTGCTTTTCTATTTGCTCTGTTTTTTGTGTTTCTCACAACATTACATTTCATGATGATGCTGCCTGAATGCATGTTTAATTGCATTATGATTACCACTGCACTTGTAAAGCTGGAAATGGCTGGATATTACATCTTTTATGAGAGGAAGCGTGTCAAGGGAACATAGTAATTTTTTTTTTACCATTTACAGGCATTTTCAACCCATTCTGGCATGTTTTATACAAGGACTACAACATAATGAAGAACCATTATTCAAATCGGGCTGATGCGCTGTCTGATCATCCCCTAGAGACAAAAATATGAGTGTGTGGAGGTGTGGTCAGTGTGTCCATCCATGCAGCCGTTTTATTTTGGTAAATTTGAGCAAAGCTGTACTTGAAAGACAGGAACACAAAATAAAAGACAGAAGAAAGCTACCGTATTCATAACAACATAATAAAATTCAGTTCAAGAAAGCAGGATATGAGTGTTTATCCTTGTATTTCTGCCCTTTTTTTATTTGTACTAAACAAGTCAGTGAACATTTGACTTGAAGCAGAAGGATGTGTGCTGTCAGAATGCTAACCAGCGGTTTTAAAAAGTCTTAATGGTGAGAAAGTGTAGGTCAATAAATCCACTTTGACAGCACGTTGCTTCCCTGGGCTATAGGGTTGCCTCTGATCAGGGGCTACACACTCACTTTGGTTGTAAACAGTGATCCCCTTGACATGCAGAGAGAAAAGAATGTGAGAAAATTCACTGAAAACATAGTAATAAATGGAAGGAAATAAATCAAGAAGAGCTGATGAGAGAGTGTAAATAGAGGGCACACATGACAAGAAGTGAGGGGAAGATGACAAGAACAGACGCCAGAGACAGTAGATGAAGAGATACAAAGGACAAGAGGCCAGGGTAAATAGAATTGGAGGAAAATGCAGGAGTAACGTAAATGTGAGGGGACGTATGTTAGACAGAGATGGGCAAAAAAGATATTGTAGTTGAAGAGGATGGACAGAGACAAGAAGGAGGTGAGATAAAGGTTGAAGCGGTGAGATGAGTTGATCGGCACATGGAATAACTCCTCGTAAAGGCTCTGCTGCTTCTAAGAAATCTACGTTTGCCTGTGGAAATGCTCATACTACAGCAATACTCTAACTTATGGGTAAATTACCACTGGTATGGTGTTTTTGTAAAAAAAAAAAAAAAAAAAAAAGAAGAAAACTTTTATTACTAAAAAAAACTGTATGCAAGGGAAAAAGAAACATCACCTTCCATACAAAACATGCAAAATTAAAAGTCAAAGCTGAGATTGTTTGAAGTACACCACTGTGAAAAGTTTATGAACAAGTAACATCTTACCTATTGTAGGTAGCTCATTGAATGTCAAGTTTGGAGATAGATTTTGTTTTTGATCAGCTAGTGGCTAGTCTGTGATTGTCACATTTCTGTTGGGGAAGGATCCTGAGCTTGTCCACGATGTTGATAGACATAGACTAGATATATTTGGGCTCAACTTGATGCTCATCATGGGCTCTGGAACCAAACTCCTTGAGAGGGGCTGGAGCTTATTCTGCCCATGTTACTGAGCTGGTGTGGGTTTACTTATAGCCACCATCTTGTTGCCTGTGAATTAAAATTTTCTCAGGTAGAAAAGAGGGAAGCTTCCTTGAGCCTTCAGGAGGGGAGATGGGCCCTTACTGTTGTTTGTGCCTACATGCCGAACATCATTTTGGAGTACCCAACCTTTTTGCAGTAGTTAGCGGGAGTGCTGAAAGGTGCTTCGACTGGGAACATTGAGTCTTTGGGTCATGTTCCACGCCTCCATTTTTGAGATGGCTGTATTGAGAAGTGGCCACAAAGTTCTTGGTGCTTCTCACAGCGGCCATCCTTAAACTCCATGGTGGACACCCTGGGTTGGGGAGGCTGTCAAGCTCCAGAAGGAGTCCTGTCGGGAATTGTTAGCAAGTAAAACTCTGAAGGCAGCTATGGGTTATCAGCAGGCCATGAGAGCTGCAGCCCTAGCTGTTGCTGAGGTAAATGCTTCAATACGGGAGGAGTTTGGTGAGCCCTTGGACAGAGATTCTTGATGAGCTCAAAAGAGATATGTTAAATCATACTTTGGTTAAGGTGGTGAAAGCAGCACTTTATCAACACTGTGTATAGTGGTCGACTTCAATCAGTGATGTCATAAGGTTATGGAACATCAACATCACATGGACATCAGAGGCATTTCCACTGGATTGGCAGACTGAAGTGGTGCTTTCACTCTTCAAAAAGGGGGACCGGAGAGTATTTTCCAATTTTAGGGGCAACCTTAGCCTCTCTGGTAAATTTTATTCAGGTGCACTGGAGAACAGAGTCCAATCACTGGTTGAACCTTGGATTCAGAAAGAACAATGTGGGTTCCGTCATGGCCTTGGAATACTGGACCAGCTCTTTCTCCTCACTAGGGTCCTCGATGGGTCAGCCTTCTTGAAGTCATTAGTAGGGGTACTGAAAAACAGTTCTGGGACTTTGTCCATCCAGTCTATATATGTTTTGTTAACTTGGAAAAGGTTCATTCAACCATGTTCCTTGAGGTACACTGTGTGTGTGTGTGTGTGTATGTGTGTGTGTGTGTGTGTGTGTGTGTGTGTGTGTGTGTGTGTGTGTGTGTGTATGTGTGTATATATAAAGCATCTAACAAGAAAACAGTTTAACAAATTCTGAAGGAACTCAACTAAGTTTTATTATTTGCTGTAAAAGTGTAGCTTTAGTTATGAGCAAATGCTAACGTCTTGTTAGCTGATGACTAATGTTCAGCTATTTGTTAGCTAAATGCTAACAAGTTACAAATGAAATATTAATGGTGCTGTGTTGACTTGCCATTGCAACAAACAAATACAATTTTTTTTAAGGTATAAAAAATTGCCACGCTATATAAAAGAAAAATTCTCACAAAACGTCAAATTTTCTCCATTTTCCAGTTTATTCTACCAGCTGATGTCTGCATTAAAGCGGATTGTGCGTCGTTTTTAATCAAATGATTTAAATGTTTGGTCTGTTTTCAGCCCACTGTGTTATGAGGAAGTGGCTCTTGTTGAATGATCCAGATGACTCCAGCTCCGCAGCTAAAGGCTACCTCAAAGTCAGCCTCTTCGTAGTAGGAGCAGGAGATGAACCTCCGGTACGACTCGCATCATGCGTGCTGCTGCATTTTGTTTCCAATCATATCACGCTGGATTTGTTTCTTGTTTTCATCTCATGGAGCATCTTGTTTTCAATCTGTAGGTGGAGAAGAGCGAGTCTAATGATGACCAGGATGACATAGAGAGTAATCTGCTGCTGCCAGCAGGTGTAACTCTGCGATGGGCAACTCTGTCACTAAAGGTCTTCAGAGCTGAGGACATTCCACAGAGTAAGAAAATATATTTCAGTTTGTCTAGAATGAGAGTAAATATGTTAAATTAAAAATTCATTCTTCTTCCTCATCGTCTTTTTTCAGTGGACGATGCATTTGTCCAAAGTTTAAAAGGGATTTTTGGAGGAGACGAAAATAAGAAGAACTTGGTGGATCCTTTTCTAGAAGCTCGATTTGCTGGCAAAAAGGTTGCAGAGCATTTCACTTACTTCAGCCAAAATGCTAAATGAGTTAAGCTAATACAATGTGTTTCATTCCCTCTCCAGCTGTGCACGCAGATCATTGAGAAGAATGCAAACCCAGAATGGAATCAAGTTTTGAACCTCCAAGTCAAAGTAAGAGTCTTGGCTGTGACGCTGCAGAGAAACGTCACACAAAAATCAGTTTTTAACGTTATGCTTGTTTGTTGTTTGACATGTTTCGTGTATTGGCTTTAGTTCCCATCGATGTGTGAGCGTGTCAAACTGACCGTCTATGATTGGTGAGTCACCTTTTTTTTTTTTTAAGTTCAAAATATAGCTGTATATTGTTCTGACAGTTATCTTATTGAAAAAATGCACCACGGTGTTTCTGTTACCGTATTTACCACCCTATAAGTCACATCACTCCAAATATGTCTAATAAAGTGGAAAAATCCATAAATACATCATTTCACTCTATATGTCATATCAGCGCTGGCACGTTGCGTTTGTTATGTGTCACCGCTGACGACCTGAAAATGTGGGCCGCTGTGGTGCCAAAAATCAATTGACTGCCAAATGGCGGCCGCGGGAGTGTGCACGGGAGTACTTTTGCAAGAATTTAACTAGATTAACACTTAAAAACAACTATTTGTTTGCTTGAAATTATGGTCAAGGTGTGTCTTAGTTTAACTTTTGCTTAATAAATGCACTTTGACGGTCAAACCATCTGTATTTTCAAAAGCCAACATGCAGAAAAATCAACGCGCAGAGGATGACTCGCTGCCCATTTCTTCAAAATTTAACAAGATAACCAAAAACAAAGAAGGGGAAAAAAAGATAACCACCTAAAAACCATTGTTTGTTTGCTCGACTTTATAGTAAAGGTGTGTCTCAGTTGAACTTTTACTTAATAAATGCACTTCAATGGTCAAATTAGCTACATTTCACCGAGGTGGCGCATTGAAATGAAGCTGAAGGGATATAAATGTAGCTCATGTATGTAGATATTTAGCTTTATATATATTGTAGTTAATGGTCGGTGGTCGGTGGTCGGGTGATTTGCCTTGTGATTTCTTTGTGCTTATATATAATTGTTTTTGTGTGTTTTGTGGTCTTTCTTCCTGTCTTTCCTTTCTATCTATCTCTCTTTAAAAAAAAAAAAAAAAAAAATGATTCTAAATGCATTTCCAAGCAGTTAGTTAACAAAAAACCCCAAGAAATACGAAAAAATTATAAAATGCTGCATAAAAAAGGCAACGAACGGTGCGATGTCGCCGTAAGTCGGGGACCACCTGTATTCGCCATAATTTAATATTGTCATAATTCAAACTGAAAATAAAAGTTAGAGTTTTGTGGCTTAACCAATAGGGTTTTTTGTGTTTACTTCAAGTGAGGGGGATCACAACATTGCCAAAAAACATTCAATTCTTTTGATTGAGGTTGACCCACATTTCTGATTTTGATTGCACACCCATTAATAAGGTGTTCAGACCTCTTTATTTAAGTGTATCACTACAAAGTTGGTGCCTCTGGGTGGGCAATGCTTGTAATTTACCCGTGAAAATAAATACACAAAATGTTTCAATATGCTGATCAATTTTTGGACTGTGTTACGAGTCTCTGTTGCCCTGATGAAGCAGACAGAGAGGCTGTGGTCTCTGTGTGTATGTGTTTGTGAAACTCACATTTGCTCCATTTTGCTGTAAGGTACAGCTGGTTTCTTTGATTCATGTTTTAAAGGAAACTGTCTGAAACCCTGGTATTTTAAACGATCGCTTAGCGTTAATGACAATGATTGAATTTGGAGTTTTATACGTGCATGTTGTTGAATAAAAGGCCTAGAACGAATGTTCCCGATGGTGACGGATTTCGAAGTTTCAGCTCTGGAGATACGTTGCTGTGAAAGTCCGGTAAACTTTTGGTACACTCTCTGATAAAATCCTCCATGTTATTGGGAGACAGTCTAGCTACATGATTCTTCATAATGCTGTTACTGGGACAGAGATAATGTTTGTTTTCGCTCCACTAACATTTGCCGAAATCTACTTGAGCAAAGTTACTGAAAAGACGTTAAGGCTCTGTGAATTACTCCTTCAAAGAAGTTGCTTCGCAAAGCGGTGTTATGATGTCAAGAAGTGTCCACAAGTCCCGTTTTAATTCTCTGTTTTAAAAACTGCAGAAAGTTTGTTCGAAGCTGATGGTAAATCAGAGTTGTCAGATTTAACCATTATGTTTCCGAGATGGAAACTGTGCGTAAATAGTGTTTTCAAGCGCTTACATAGCTGCCCACTGCTCCACCTGGGTGTATCCCAGGTGCGATGGGTTAAATGCAGAGAGCCAATTTCGTCTTTGTATGGGAACATACAATGATGACAACACATAGCACTTTATGATTATATAGCCCACAGCTACTGTTTTTATACCTTGGGTTTTAGCTAGTGTTTAACTTATTTTAGCTTTTAGCTAGTGTTTTACTATTTTTAGCTTTTAGCTATTGTCTTACAAATTTTAACTAGTGTTTTACTTCATTTAACCTTTAGCTTTTGCATTACAATTAGCTTCTAGCTACAGTTTTGTTACTTTAGCTTTTAGCTAGTGTTTAACTTCTTTTACCCTGTTGCTGCTCAATAATCCAGGTAGAAAAATCTAAAAAGTTAAGTCTGGTCCTCTGGACATTCAAAAAACAAAACAAAGCTTTGTTTTGTTTTTGAATGTCCAGAGGACCAGACTTAACTTTTTTAGATTTACTTCTTTTAGTAATTGTTTTGCTACTTTTAGTTGTTAGCTAGCGTCTTACAACTTTTAATGTTTTACTTCATTGAACCTTTAGCTATTTTATTACATTTAACTTCTAGCTACAGTTTTGTTACTTTAGGCTTTAGCTATTGTTTAGCTGCTTTAAGCTTTTAGCTAGTCTTTGTTACTTTTAGCTACAGTTTTGTTACTTTAGGTTGTAGCTCATGTTTAGCTGCTTTTAGATCTAACATCTCAGTTTCAGCTTCTTCAGCTGGTCTTCAGCTGTTGTTCGGCTCTCAGCATTCTGTAATTTCAAACAGTTTCTGTAGCTTTTTCATAAAATCTAAAGTTTGCGTTCAACTTTACCTCTAAAATAACAAATTAACAATTTCAGATTCAATCTGAGCCTGAGTCCTGGATTGGGGGGTGGTTCTCATCTGGTGGGGGTTCCTCCAGACCACCTTCTGGTCTAAAGTCTAAGCACTACAGGTCTCCAGATTAAAGAGCAGTTTGGGTCCAGTTAGAGGATGAAGTCTGGATTAGTAGTCTCAGATTACACAAAGCACACCTTTGAATCCTCGCTCGCCCTTCGTTCCACTGAACCCGGCGACACCAGGACTGCCTTTCTCCCCGAAGTCTCCTTTCTCACCTGCGAGCAGACGAAGACGTCAGCGACGCGTCAACGAGTGAATCAGACACAAACCTGAAGATTACATTTAATCTGTCCACAAATAATCTGTAGCTCTAACTCATCCAGAGCCACAACTGAGAGAAATAGTTCTAACTTGGACCAACGCAGTTTTTATGAATACTACGTATAAAAACTGATCAACGGTAAAGACGTCAAATGAACTCGTCGGTATTTTTATGTTTTCAAATGAAGAAAAGACAAACTAACAACTTTTGATCAAACAAAACCTTGAGATTAGAGAACAGTATAAATTCCCCCTCTTGGTTCTGTCAAGGCCCACCTGTGCTGTGACGCATGACCCGGCTCACCTTTGATGCCCTGGGGTCCGGTGAATCCTCGGTAGCCCTTGAAGCCCATGAAGCCCCGTGGCCCCGGGCTGCCAGGTTCACCTGAACAAACAGAAGACGTGAACATGAGGACTCAGAAGTCAAAGGATTCACGTGAAAATAAAGGAAGTGGTGCTCATGCCTGGGGGGCCCCGGTCTCCGTGGTCCCCCTTGGAGCCCACGGTTCCTTTGCAGTAGGAGCAGATGCAGAAGAAGGGGATCTGGTCGATGGACGGGGGCACGGGCGCGTTGAACAGCATGTCGCAGATCAGGTTGTTGGACATGGAGTACTGGGACGAGTCGGTCGGGGACAGCATGCGGTTGTCCCGCAAGGCGGCCGTGGTGTACGGGGGGGCCGTGGTGGCCCCTGTAGACGAGCTCGCAGCTGAGCAGGCGATGGCCAGGACGAGGAGGCCCAGCAGGCCGGACAACATCTGGAGGGACATCAGTGTTTCAGCTCTGGTGGAGGAACTCCACGAGAACTTTGTCCTTCAGTCTAAACAGGAAAACGTGGAATCGGTTATTTGACTCACCGTTTTCTCGCAGCGCTGCAGCATCTTCTCCACACGGGCGTCGATGAAGATGAGTGGGACGAAGGCAGCTTTGATGCTTTTATAGGTGTGGACGGGGGAGGAGGGGGGGCGTCCCCATTGTCCTGCTGAATGAGAAGAAGGACTTGGTCCTCTGCCGGCACCGTGTCCTCCTTCTCTGAAAAACAGCAACAACAAAGAGAACCATTCAGAGCCGAAAGACGAGCTCCGTCTCAGGTTCTCGCTCCACGCCCGGTTTTTATATCGTTTCATAAAAAACCTGTTTCCACCTGAAGACTGGAGAAAACTTGTCTCACCGTTTATTTCACACCAAACGTTCTGGAGCCTCTTCAGGCTGAGGGTCCGACACAGTCCGATGACAGCAGAACATCTAAACATGTTCCAGGTCAATGAAACAACAAACAAACATCTGGAGGAACATCCTGAACATCAGCAGCTCAGTCAGGGGGCGGGGCATAAACAGATGTTAGAAGTAAAGATGGGCACAGGTTCTCATTGTGAAACTGATGGCCCTGTTTCAGAATAAAGTTCCTGAATAAAGATGTTAACCTTCATCATCTCCAGGTCATAATCTGATCCACAGATTAAAATCATCTGAAGAACTCTGAGCTCAAAGGACGAGGCCCTCAGGGGCCCCTGAACCAGGTCTGAACACAGTCTGAGCAGGTGAGGAGGTTCTCAGACCTGGACCGGCTCACGAGGAAAACCTCACGTCTGTTTACAGAACAAGTCCTTGTGGGCCGAGTCTGGACCAGGATCTGAACCGGACCAGACCGTGGAGCCACGCTGACCCTCGGCTGATAAACACCCAACGGCCTAGAGGAGCACACGTTACCCTCAAAAGATGAAAGCAGAACATTGTGCTAAAGAATGACTTGAGGATGATGCTCAGCTACTACCACATCTGTGAAAATAACAGGATTACAGACATGTTGGTCACTTAGCTGTGGCGGCCATCTTTAATTAAGTTGGCTCCAAAAGGTAATCAATTGTAGATGTTCATCCAGTGATCTCTGTCTGAGAGGTTCATGAAAATCCGTCCAGTAGTGCATGAAATATTTTGCTAACAGACACATTAACCCACACACAGGCAGAAACATTATTATCCACCAATACGTTCAAATAATTAAACAAAACTTCCTGAAAACACTTTTAATAAATTGCTTCATTGTTGCCCGCCGACATCTTTTAGCTGTAAATGATGATAAATAATGTTTGATCCTGTGTGTGTGTCTGTTAGTAAAATATCTGAAGAACCAGAGGACGTATTTCAATCAAACTCTCAGAGGAGTCATTTGATTTTTGTCTACAGTGGATGACCTTCTGGAGAGAACCTGAATCAAGATGGAACTGGCCTGATGGCAGGCGACATGCATTCATCACAGCAGGTGACATGCATTCATCACAGCAGGTGACATGCATTCATCAAGGCAGGTGACATGCATTCATCACAGCAGGTGACATGCATTCATCAAGGCAGGTAACATGCATTCATCAAGGCAGGTGACATGCATTCATCACGGCAGGTGACATGCATTCATCACGGCGGGCGACATACATTCATCACAGCAGGTGACATGCATTCATCACGGCAGGTGACATGCATTCATCACAGCAGGTGACATGCATTCATCACGGCAGGTGACATGCATTCATCAAGGCAGGTGACATGCATC
>JARVGV010001299.1:11062343-11076792 GCA_031762435.1 Hypsolebias longignatus | reverse complement strand
CAAAATGTACAGTACTGTAAATGTATGTGTTTTCTGAACATTATGGAGGGTACTGTCTGTGTTGGAATGGGCGAAGTGCTTGATAACTAGAGTACCGTACATGTAGGCCTATAAGTGTCGGCTCGTGTGTTTCCTGGTTTACGTTCAAATCGGTTTACGTTCAGCCCGTAGGAACGGAACTCAAACGTAAACCGAGGTTGACCTGTATATTACAACCTTAACAGAAAACACGAATGATTTAAAAAAAAAAAAAAAAAAAAAAAAAAAAGGTCCTTCAGTGAATAGTAATCACCTTGAATGATGGGCCGTGGTTCCTCTCAACATACGGGGTGTCTGATCCATCCAGACGAAAAGGTGTGCTCTCAATCTCACCCCAGGTCATCAGAGGTGACTCAGAAACACCTAAGAGGGACACAGTTTTAGAAAAACACTCCAAATGAGGCCATGACATGAACATAAACTGCCTGAATATATCGTCTTTCAAACAACAAGCAGTCTAAAAGAGTGGCTCATTGTAACAGTAATTTAAGCTGTTAAAGTGTCCCCATGGCATGAAAAACCTGTATCAGCTCAATAATGAGTTATTTATCAGTTTATTTAAAGACCCACCTGGTGCAGGGGAAGGAGTCCTTTCATAACCGTAGCCATTTACTTTTGGGGATTCATGCGGTATGAGCTCTTTCCCATCAGGCCCCACTTTGCCCTGTTTAAACTACAAACAAAAGATAAACATCAATCGTTTTTTTTCAACTAACGAACAATTCACTCACAAATATAGGAGACAATATACAATATATTAAACAACACACTGCATTACTTAGCGTACCTGCGCATTGAGGGCCGCAGCTTGTTGAATCTGACTTTTGTTAAGAGCTTTGCTGAACGGATCTCCAACAAATCGAGTGTTCTTGTGAATTACTTCTCTTGGCTTGAGAAATACAGCATCATCGTCTTTCACACCTGGAAAAGATATTAAAAAAAAAGAAAAATAATTTATAGCAGCTGAGTTTACTGTAGATTAATTTTGTGTTTTGTTAAAAATGTATAAGGAAAACGTCTGTGTCTGATCACCACACCTTCTGGATAATACATCAAGGCGTTCTTTGCTTTGTACTCCCAAGTCTCCAGTCCAGCTTTGACACATTCAAGAGCAGCTTTCTCTGCTGACGGTAAGGCGAGGTTCTCTTCATGGCGCTGAAAACAAATACAGGATGATGTTTGATACTGTTCTTACAGTCAAGGATTACATTTACACATTACAGTATTCAAACCTTTGGCAATTTTCTTTTTAAAAGGGCAACATTTCATTTACACAAGAAGTTTTAATTATCGTCCTGATGCAGAGTCCTGTTTAAATCATGCTTAAACTACAGCCACCAAAAGTTTGTCAAATGTTCCACTCTTTTTCCACTCCACAGAAACGTTTATAATTTGTTTACTTATAATATCTAATAAAACTTAGATAAAACATCTATAGTGTGTTATAAGTTCAGACAAGTTTGTCGTTAAAAGCCAACTATAAAACAACAATGGGTGTTCCACTTATAAAGATTAAGTAAAAAAAAAAAAATGCCACAAATCAACAGGACTAATTATAGAAAAAGTTTGAGTGGAAAACTATCAATGAATTCAATTCAACTTGCCGTAATTTAATATTCCTTATAACTTTAATATTTTTACACATATGAGCAATTCAAGCATTTAGGTTATTCAAAATGACCAAATATGATCTGCGCTGACCAACCTGTTTAAATTCTGCTTCTGCTTCATACAACCACGCGTGCCTCAATTTCTCCTTGTCTTCTGCCAGATCCATGATCTGCTCAAATGATGCATTATCCTCACTGGTATTTTTAGCAAGAAAACGATCCAAACTGGGAAGCTTTTTCTCTTCTGTGTCATTATCTTTATTTTCTAAGGAGGGCGGAAAAAAAGTTAAGTAAAAACAAACAAATAACTACAGTACTCAGCATGTCTAACCATCAGCTTAGGAGAAAAAGAACAGTACTGTATAGGAAATTATTTAAACGTAACATACCAACATCTGAACTTTTACTAGGGTACGTGGAGGACGGAGAGCCTGAGTGACCCACTGGTGTCTCAAAGCTGGCAGGAGTCACATCTTACAAACAGAAAAGAACATTTATAAGATCTTCAACATACTCTTTACACTGGACAGAAGAAAACACAAAAGATGATTTTATTTATTTAACAAGAAACGTATACAACCAGGAATCCTGTTTCTTACTAACGAGCTTTCTACTTACAAGGTGCAGAGGTTTGTGGGGTAGATTTGTTCAAAGATGATCCATATTGGATTGATATCTTCCTCATTCTCTCTAGGTCTCCACATTCCTCTGCTTCAAGGTAGTCCTTCTGCGCTTGCAATTTTGTAACATCTGGAAAAAAGTCTCTCTGGATGATTTTCTCCAAACTCTGTCAAAAACAACCAAGTGCACAAAACAGAATTTTGTAATCACAGCTGAAACATGATGAAGCATTTATTTTATGGTAAAAGAAGACATTAACAAAGTTAACCTGATGGATTGCTTAATGTGGCCTATCACTTGCTGTAGCAAGCATATGAAAATCATACATTTACATTTACTGTATTTTAAACAATTTAATGCCATATCAGGATGTTTTATGATTTTACAGGCATTATCTTCTATTTACCCCTCAACCGGATCTTTATTATCAAGGTAAAAACGTTTGTGAGTCCTTGACTATCATTTTCCAAACAACAGTGGACATAAAAAGCAGTTGTTTACATTTGACACAGCGAAACAATGATTTTACTCCCATTTTGTTTCGTCTCACCTCAATGTACTCTTCTTCGTCGAGGATTTTTCTCTTTAACTTTCCTTTCTCCTTGTCCTCTGGAGGACGGAGCGCCACCGTCATTGTGATCGCTGAAGGTACGAGAGGCCCGGAAAACGCTTCCCTCACGCTCCCGCTGCCCTCCATGATAGTGTGGGGGCTGTTGTTAGCCTCTTAGCCAAAAGACAACAAGCGAGTCACAGACTGTAAAATTAACTAATAAATAAAAACTAAACACAAATGTTTAACTTTGAAAACGCCTAAAAAATATTAGCGAATGTTAGAAATCGTTACAAATTTAGAAAAGTAGTCTATTAGTCACCTTGAGGCTAACTTTTAGCTAAAATGCTACCGTACACAAAACGTAGTTACGTAATGTCTAAGCTTGTACGTGACCGGAAGCCAACGCCTTCTGAAGAAATTTTCAGTATAAACGTGGACAGCGTCCCTACATTTACCCTGTTATTTCAGAATAAAAGAAAAAAGACCATCTCATGAAAAGACGAAAATTAATCAATAACTGAATAAATAAATGGTATTTCTTTAATCATTTATTTATTTATGTATTCTTATGTGAGATTAATTTACAGGACTGAATTTTCACAATTATTAAATGGCAAGCAGTTTTTTTTATTAAGTTATGGCAAAATAATGTTTAACAATATAAATCATTCAAAATGATTAAAAAGCTTTCGTTACAAGCATTTAGTCAAAAAACATGTTAGATGAAACAAACAAACAAACAAAAACAAACAGATTGGCTTTCCACAGGAACATTTTTAATGATTCTTAGGTTCAAATTGGAAAAATAAAAATAGAAATAAAATAAAATCACTTGGTATTTATTTTCACTGTGGTTCATACAGTTGTAGGATGCAGACATTAATACAAAGTTCTAAAAATTTGGTCTAACTTGCACATTGAAAAGAAAATGCAAAAGATGCAAGAATCATGTTTTGTTTTGTACCTGTTATATTTCATGTTTGTAAATTAAGTAAAAAAAAATAAAAAATACAAATAAAAAACCTTAAAGCATCTGTAAGCGTAAAGAAACTATCCACCAGTGCTCGACTATTAAAAATTTGGCCAATATTTAAATTACAGTAATCATAAAGGAAATAAAGGAAACAAATCCAAAACTGAATTTGCTGCTGACATTAGATTGAAAAGCAGAATAACTATCATATATCTTGTGAACTTCTTTATAAAACAATACCGACATCAGATATAAAATTACTGTAGCAGTATAAAATTTATGTTGAATCTGAGCTAAAAAAAAAAAAAAATGTTTTTTTATGTAAATCTAAGACATGTAACTCTGAGCTTTCAACATGATCAACTTTTAAATTGTAACAGCATGAACAAAGGTCTTGTAAGAAAGTTGTTCTTTAAAAAAAAAATCTATATTTATTTATTTTTTGTACATCTTGTGCAAAAGCAAAACCATCAACATGTGACATTTAGTTTTTGATGTCATTGCATGCAATCAACCAGTCTGGCTATTAACAATCTGATTAAACTGGAACAAAAAAATGTTTGTTTACTTTTTGATATTTTTTCTGTTTGTCTAAAGCACAATTTATTTGTCTGATATTTCAGTCAAACACGTTAGTTTTCTGTAGTTCCCATAACGAATGAAAACCTTTTCTGACGTCTCCACTTCGCTCTTCGGTTTTTAAACCAAACCTGTAACGGGAAATAAAAGTTGACGTGTTTTTTTTTTTTTTTCCCCATTCACATGATCTGGCAGCACATATTCACAATTAACGTCTCGTTTAAACTAAAAGTCTTACTTCTACTCTTTCTTCTCTCAGGTGAGTGCGCTGTGCAAGCTTCTCTCTCGTGTTCACATCTGGATACTGATTCTGCAGAAACAGCTCCTCCAGCGCGTCCAGCTGTTCCTCGGTGAATATGGTGCGGTGGCGTCTGGTCCTCCTCTGCACCTGACCGGATGCCTGCTCCTCCATGTGAGCGTCTCTCATCCTGCAGGACTCCGAGAGCATCGCTGAGCTCCATCCAAACTGACAGGCTGCAAGAAGATTGAAGACGTTCGGAGTAAACGAATAAAAATACAACAAAGATGAGATCTGTTTGAGCTGAAAGAGATGGTCCTACCTTCATGAATGAAATCAGGGTGGAACATGTCGGCACAGTGGGAGCAGTAACAGCAGCACAGGCAGGTGTGATGCACAGACTTGGTCTCCTTCAATCCACTTGTCCCACAGGACTGTTTGTCCACGCTGCTGCTCGGATACTTGCTCAGAATGTTTTCAATTGTGAACGACAACTTCTTCTCCGTCTTGATAAGCCCTTCCATTTCCAAGAAAATCCCAAGAAAGCAGAAGCAGAGATCACGTTGGAAACATGCAACACTTTGGGATACTTCAGCCTCAGTTGCTGCCTTTCTCCCCTCTTTATTCAGCGGGGACTCAAGCCCTTATAGGCCCAAAAAGGGGGAGGAAAGAAAAAAAAGATGAAGTAAAACCATAATCCCCCTGTGGACCAGACACATAAAACGGTTGAAACTTAATTCCTAGCTAATCTGGGCAGTTTTGTGAAGAGGTTAGGGAGGACGGCAGATTCGGTTAATCTTGCCTCTTTCCTTTTCTTCGAGAAAAATCAGATTTCACTGCATAAAATGAAAAGTGGAGAGCTCCCTATAAGATCCTCATTGTTGAGGTTTTAGAGAAAAGGAGATTGCTTGGCATTAGGAACCTGGACTTAAAGATGAACATCTCTGGTGCGGCCCAAGACTCGGCGAATTTAAGGATTAGTCTTTTAAATTAATTTTATAACATCCCCTCTCTGTTGAGCTTTAAACTTCAAAGTGATTTTGTGTAAATTGGTAGAAATTGATTCGGATCATAACACCACGCACACAGTCCTTCCAGCTGAACGGACGCCTCAGTCAGTTAAATGTAGGGACGATGATAGAATTACTCTAAATATAGATTAAGATACGCAGGAGGAGCTAATTCAATCCATCCACATGATTTGTATTCACAATCATGCATCCTGTGTCTTATCTGTGTGCTGCAGTCCTTTCAGGTTGACTTCTCCAACAATGCGCACAGTGAGGTGAAGCTATTACAGGTTAAATTCATCGTGCTCCCAGCAAATCCTGTGATTTCATACAAGGCAATGTACGTTTTTCATTTTTTTCATGGAATTAAGGGATTTCTACAATCTGTCTTAAGCCCCCTCTGTTATAAGGGCTTTTGGAAACAGATAACAATAAACACCTTCCCATCCTTTTCACTTGGGTTTAATAGCATCCAAGATTGTTGAGTTTGAGCAGCATGCGAGATCGCTATCTGTCATTTTTGTGGCTCTTAATAGAAGGCATTGTAGCACATCCGTGTAGGTTCAAACAGTTCAAAAATTCATTACTGAAGATTAGAATTATAAAGGTTTGTGCTGTTGATGTAAGAAATGTTTGGCACAATAAGTCAAGTGAAAGGAACGATCGCTGTTCAACAGCACGCTTTGAAAAAGTTGCAACGTTAAGAACTGAATGAAAAGATTTGCAAATTTCATAAACCCAGATTTTATTCACTGCCGAACATAATAAACGTATCACTTTTCTGTTTTGACAGTACCTTTCCAGACATGTAAGCTGCTCATGCAATAGGCACTAATGCACCCTCATAACATCAGAGAGGCAGGCTTCTGAACTGTGTGCCAATATCAGGTTGACTGTTCCCCCTCTTATTTATAGGGAAGATGTTGTCTAATGTTTGCTTGTCAAGTTGTCTCCCTGTTTCCTCTGTGGATGTTAATAATTAAAAAAAATCCCATGCACACAAACGGTTTTCTTCAACCTATTTTAGTAGGTCTGCAGGCGAGTCAGAGAAACGGAAATAAATTGCACCACCCTGTTAGCATGCACTGACTTAAATGTCCTTCAGTTCAAAGGGTTTTTCCAAAGGAAAAAAAATAGAATAACATTTGACACAAATCAATCCTCAGCCAT
The DNA here is from genome assembly GCA_031762435.1 of Hypsolebias longignatus. NCBI lineage: Eukaryota > Metazoa > Chordata > Actinopteri > Cyprinodontiformes > Rivulidae > Hypsolebias > Hypsolebias longignatus. The sequence goes on along the minus strand of JARVGV010001299.1, from coordinate 11,069,999 downwards.
TCAGACAGCAGGAACAAGGTCTGAATACACACTGACTGCTGATAGCGGAGCACTCAACTGCTAATGGCACAAGACTACTCATGCATGAAAACACTCAGCATCTCTGCTGCGAGACTCATATGTGAAAGCTGGAAATGCAGAGAATCTCCAAACACATGCAGAAAACACAGTATTCATGATAAGAAAATAACAATTACATGATGTGAGGCAAAACAAGAAAACTAAAATGTGACTGCATAAACTGTAAACTGGCTTTGAACAAAATATTTCTCAATGCAATATTTGTTTTTCCCAATTTTTGGGGGGACATGATGGCATTTGGGGTTAAGAATAATAATTAAAATAAAAACTATCAATACAAAAATAAATAAATAAACAAATAAATAAATAAATAAATCAAATAATAATGTGGTGTACCACAAGGCTCAGTCTTGGGACCAACCCTCTTCACAATCTACATAATGTAGGTCAGAGGATCCCTGATGCATCCTTACATTTCTATGCTGATGACACAGTTGTTTAATGTCGAGCTAAAACAGTTGCTAAGGCTTTCCAGCTTTTGCAATCCGCCTTCGACATCATCCAGGCAGATTTGTTCCACCTCAAACGTGTCCTAAATGCCAAAAAAAAAAAAAAAAAACCCAAAGGGATGCTTTTTTTTCAAACAGTAAGTCGGTCCCATCAGTTCTTATTCTGATTTATCCTGTAATTGTGTCCCTATTGAGTTTGTCGATTCCTACAACTATTTAGGTATCTTGGCCAACACATCTCTCTTTTAAGCTTCACGTAGTAAATTTGGTAAAGAAACTGAAAGTTAAACTGGGTTTCTTTTCCAGAAATAGATACTGTCTAACTCTGAATGGTAGGAAACACCTTGTAACTTCAACTTTCCTTCCTTCCTTCCATCGTCTACGGTGATATTATTTACATGAACACTCCTACAAGCACCCTGCAGATGTTGGATGCTGTCTATCATGGTGCACTAAGACTCATATCTGGCTGTAACTACTATACCCACCACTGCACCCTGTATTCACTGGTTAACTGGTCATCATTAACTTCACGCAGACTCTTTCCCTGGTGCATTTTCATCTTTAAATAATTTCTTGGTTTGCTGCCTTCATACATCTCCTCCTACATGTCACTGTGTGAATGCAACTACAGCCTGCACTCTCAGGACATTACCTGCAGTGTTCCCTCGGTGAGGACTGAACTAGGCAAAAGGGCCTTTTCTTACTCTGCTCCTGTTACCTGGAATACCTTGCAAAAATATCTGAAGCTCTCGACCTTGACCTCTCTAAGTGACTTTAAAACCCTGTTAAGTACATGACAAAAACCAATACAGACATGCTCCTGTTTTTAGTTTTCTAAATCGCCTTGTGATCTAGCTGCTATTCCTCTTGATTGTCCTTTTGGTTGCTATTTTGCTTTGATTTGTTTAAAAAATTAAAAAATAAAAAAACGGAGAAACTTAAATTTGTATGCCTATATTATGACTGTCCATTGTTGTTGTTGTCCATTGTTATCATTGTTATCCATTGCTGTCATCAATCTTTAAGAAATCAGTTCCCTCTTGTAAATGAGTCCTCGAAGCTCAATGGGATTAACCTGTCTAAATAAATGTTGAATGAAAATAAAACAAACCATTCACAATTTTGTTTTTTCTTTGTTAAAAGCATAAAAGAAATCAGTAAACATCAGTCAGATTGTATCTTACTGAGTCCAAGGAAAGCTCAGCACTCACCCCCACCACTCTTTTAGGAACAGAAGTTTTGTTTTGAATGGTAGACGCGGAAAGGTTAATTGAAGGGGTAGCTCGTATGCTCGTAAGTAGCTACTGTGTTTAAAATGAATGTTTATGTAATTATTTCAGTTTACATATCCAATATAAATTGTATTCATTCAAGGCAGTCATATTTGTTCATAACTTTATTATTAGTAAGTCTGAAAGTTACCGGCTCAAAGCTGGATCCAAGTAAACAGGTACTGGAACACACCCTGTTAAAATAAAGTTCCTGGATCTGTTCCAGCAGGATCCAGCTGACATTAAGCACTGCTTGAAGAACAAAGTTGTGAGGTTTCCCTTAAGTTAATGAAGAAGAAAGGCATATATTCCAAAGAGAATGCTTAGTCTTTGAAGAAGTTTTAACCATATTCATGTGCCATCCTTAGCACTGAGTGGAAATCAACAAATATCCAGAAGGCAGAGCAAACAATCCAATGTGGAAACAATTAATCCAAAGTGGAACAGAATGGACCCTGTCAGCAAAGCAATCATGTAGTCAACACCTTAATGTTTCAAGCAAGGGTCAGAATAATTGTACCTAATGTTAAGTGCCACTAGTTGGCACCAAAGAAAACAATGTTGGAGTATTCCTAGTGAATAATGATACTAATAACTCAAAGACGAACCAGGATGAAGGAAGTCTGGATGTCATCAGAAAAGCTACCAAGGACTGTCTTTTCATCCCAATGAACCTTCCTTCTCCAGGTGAGTAATGAGTCTGCATCCTAGTCAGTGGAGTGGGGAAGGATTTCTTAGCCCAGGGCACCAAACAGGCTAAGACCGCCCCTGGTGGCAGTACACCAAGATGACAGTGTAACCTTAGACTGGTTATTACTGATGCATCTCTTTAAGGTGGTGGTGGTTGTTGTTGTTGTTGTAGCTGTAGTAAAATCAAGAAAATGAACAGGACAGAACCTATAGTAAACTGTTTAAAAAATGCTTCTTAAACCATTTATTTCTTATTTACTTTTTTTATTGTTGATGCAGGAAAAGCTTAATTACTTCACATTCACCCTCATCCACGATAGTGTGCTTGGAATTAGGAATTTAACGTCAGTCTTTTATATTTTACTTGAGCAACTATTCAAGTATGCAAACTACATCATTGCAGTATGAATAAGTGGCTTCTTTCCTTTTTGAAGCTATCTGGTTGGAGGCATATGTGCCATCTAATCATATCCCATGTTGTCTGTCTGAGCCCTGCTGCCTCATTACAAGAAAAAGAAGCAATGCCTTGTCTGTTTTTGTGAAATATTAAAAAAAAAAAAAGGCCTCAATAGGTACTTAGTTTGTGCTGGTTGCTCTATGTATCTGCTTTATTATTCCCTGGTTGTAAATAGATGTAGCAGCCTAGTGCAACACAGGTGCAGGATAATGGACAATCTTGTTTTTGCACACGCAATACGAACGCCATAATTAATGAGTTGTGGGAATCTTAGAGGATTGATTGATAGACACCAGAATTCCACTTTTCAGTAAACGCAAATCCCTTCTTCGTGGACAGCATTACTATTTCTCTGTGACTATGTCCCCACTGTGCTTTCATGATGTTACAGCCTACCCAGCTCTAACTTAGTTGTGGCTGGTTATAACTTTCAAGGCCTTACAGCCTCATTTATGCTTCAATGACCCCGTCCACTTGAGACAGAAGTATTGTGACCTGTACAGAAAGTTCAGGAGGAGGAAGTTATATTAAAGGGGAGAGCAGGAGATGAAGTAAGAAAATAAAAAGAACTGAAAGGTTGTAGAGGTAGAGGATAGAAATTAAAGAAAGGTCAACAGAGGACAAGAAAGAAATGGGGTGACACTGAGTACGAATGCTAGCTGAATAAGGAAATGTATTTTTCACTCTATTCTCTACTTTTACAGTTTCTGCCTATATATATATGTCTGTTCTTCTCCTGATGTCCTTTTACACCTATTTCATCACTCCTAAAACCATTTTGTCCTGATTACTCTTCTTTAGTCGTCTGTCTTCACACTGTCTCCATGGTTTCCTCTGCTTGCCATACCTCCTTTTCTTTGCCCCTTCATGCGTGTCTCATTTTAACATTCCATTTTTTCTGAGGACATAGAGAAAATCAGAAGGGGATGAATGCAAGGATCCTTTCCCATTCCCTCCAGTCCTGTAGAGGTCTGGGTGCTCTGGTTGAGCCACCAGGCCCAGCTTACAAATCGATACATCACTGTAATTGATTCTGTCTGGTCTCAAGTGTTTAATGAGGACCCCACCCCCCTCAACACATACACACACACACCTTCTCCCACTAGCTTGTGTGTCTTGGTGCAGTCCAGTTTAATGTTTAACGGAGGTATCCATGTGCAGTGAGGTGCTGGAGTTAGATGACAAGGAAAGAGAGCCTGGGGATGAGACAGGTGAGGTGAGGGAGTTCTGGGGGATGGAATTAAAGGTGTTGAGGGTTAATCAGAGCAGTTCTCAAGGTGATGGATTGGTCCAGCTGGTTAATTAGTACAGCTAAAGGCTCTGGGAGATATAAAATGTGTGTGGCCTTGAAAGAAAAGCCATCTTTGACATCAGTGGAAAGTAAGTGTGTGTTTGTAAATGCATGTGTAATGTGCTCTCTTCTTGGCTGTGTGATCTTGGTTGGTTACAGCCTCTATAGGCAATACATAGCCCGTTAATTACAGTTTAGTGGGTTACATCCTGAGTTACAGCTCTGTCTTTGCTGTAGAAAACCAGAGCCACAAGAACAAGTATGAAACTGCAAGGAAAGGGCAGGTGTGAAAAGGGTTGCATTAAAGAGGCTGTAGCATCGGGAAATAAAACAAGACTACAAAACATATGGGGTTCAAGGCAAATATTTTGGCAAAGAAAGAATAGAGTGTAAAACAAATATGTTTCCCACTTGAAACAATGCAATAGGCCAGAAAGTGGATGAGAATGCAGGCAGTGGGTTGAAATAGTGTAGATGTCAACCTCAGTTCATTTTTCACGTGTGTGTACATGGCAGGAACGGGGGAACCTTACAGACAGTGAATCGTTAATATCAGCAGCCTATAAGACACTAATGAATAACAGGAATGTATCGATGTTCCCCCTTTTACTCATCACACTCTTCCTCCACTCTGAGCACTAGATTTGTTTCCTCAACATTTAATGAGAAGCACCTGTTATAGCTTCTTGTTAGCCCCCTCCACTTCCCAGCATATCCCTGAAACACACACACCCCACCAACACACACACGCTCATGACCCAGTGCTTCTCGTTTCTCTTTGATTCTGTCTCTGGTTGCATTGTAAACCTTCTACCTTTGGTTTAATTTGTGGGCCTCATTACCTTCCTGATGGTCATGAAGGATGCTGGTCTACACAAGACTGCAACATAAACCCAAATTTGATTAGCCTGTTTTTGATGTCTTTCATTAAACTACTCTCCCTTATATTAGGCAATTTAGGTTTCTCTGCCAAATTTCACTGCCTTTCACCAGTGTTTACTGTTACACACCACCTAACGCCACCCTACTGTGTTTTGTTTTCTTCTGTTCTCTTTGTCAGTCTTACATTATTGTTTCTCTGATGCTCCATCTTTTATGGACTGTTTAATTGTGTTCAATTATCAGTTAGTTGTTGTGATAGAGTATTAGCTTTTGTTCAGTTATCCTTAGCTAAGATTTATGCATTGTAATCTATGTTCCCAACACATTTTGAGCCTCTGAAACACAAACACATGAACTAAAGCCATAGTACTTCCATTTTATGTGGTTGTAGTTACAGACCAAGGAATGGATTAGAAATAAAACAGTTCTAACCATTTATTGGTAGGAATGGTAAAAAAAATAAAAAAAAATAATAATAAAAAAACAAAAACAAAAAAAAACAATGTGATCAAAGTCATGAAATACTGTCAGGTCTAAAACAGAAGTTTATTTTGTAGACTCTTGTGGATGGAGAGGATTTAAACCCTTAAGCTGACTACCCTCTTAAAGAAAATCAAATAAAAAGGTTTACTCAAAAAATAATCAAGTTAAAATAACTGTTGAATAGCAATTTAATTGCAAATATGACAGAGTTAATTGTAAATCATTTGGGCACCACACAATAATGAGCAAGCAATAATCTGAAGGTTTGAAGAGGGTCTTTCTGATTAGTGTGCACAGTTGTTAACCCTGGCAGGAGCAGCTGAAGATGGACATGACATGTTCATAGGTTGGCTTTCCACAGACACATGAGAGACATTGGAACAGCTTCAGGAGGGCATCACCACTTGTAGGAACAGGTGGTTGGATCTTTGCACCTCAGGGCTCACATTAATCTGCCATCAGTGTCCCAGGAGTTAAAATCACCCAGAGTCTGTGCGAGGTAGATGGAGGAGAACACGTAATGCATTCTCACAGATCAAACTGGAGACAGGTTGAATCTGAATTATTACCCAGAAAAAAAATAAATGCATTAAAAACATTAAAAATAGTTGTTTGATAAAACAAGGTTCAGTCAGTTAAAAGGTAAACATAATGCTAGGATTAGGAAATGGCAGATGCTGCATGCATCTGGGGTTTTGGATCAGAAAGGAGACAATGTTGCTGGGTCTGTGAACAAGGAGAGTCTTTGTCCTGAAGTCTTCTGTTTGGCAAATGTCGGAGGAGCTTTTTTATTCAACAAACAGCTAAATTATTCATTATGATCAGCTCCTGAAGGCTCATATTCATGTGTTTGTTCACGGTCATTCTTTTGTACATCTTCAGCTCGTTAACTTTCCGAGTCAACCCAAATCAAGATGGCCACCATTCAACGTTAGCAATCACCAAAATGGCTACAAAGCAGTCATGTTTTACAGATGTGCAGCTACAATTTGGTTTTTATTCACTAAGAATTATTCTCAACACATACTCCAAGAGCTAACAAGATCATATAAGATCTTTGTTTAAACATTGTCATGCAAGGAATGTACACATTCCATTAAGGAATGCTACTTTTTTTTTTTTATTGGTAATTCATTTACATCTGTTTCTAAATCACTTTGTTTTTCAAACTACTGTACAATAATGTGTTCCTGGTATATGAGCTAAAGTTGATGTAAGATATCAGACCTGTCTCTTACGATAAAGTGAGGTTGACAACTGAGCATTTTGTGTGTGAGGCACACATCCTTGTTTTGGCAGCTCCAAAACAGGCAGAGAAATAATGAAGGTGGATCTATGTGGTTTGAGGTCAAGCTGTGGGCAGGTATAAAATAAAAATGTTGGATTTCTGTTTATTTGTGTATTTACTTACTTTACTGTTTTATGGCTCAACAAATGAGACATGTTTTTAGTGCTAGATTTGTGTTGTATTTTCAGATATACAGTCAAATGAATGAAAAATGTATAAAATGTACAATACATTAGGTTTTATCAGGTTGTTTTAATTATTTCTGGTACTGCAATGCAGCTGCTAGTTAAATTAAAACAAGTAAAAAGAAATGTATGTCTTCTTAAATATATGTCTGCAGGCTGTTTTGGAATACTGATAAATATTCAAGTCAGTTAAAATTAATATCTACATGCAAATTGACCAGATATGGTTTGTATTTTTGTGGCATCTGATTTACAAAACGGATTCCAAAAAAGTTGGGACACTAAACAAATTGTGAATAAAAAATGAATGCAATGATGTGGGAATGGCAAATGTCAATATTTTATTCATAATAGAACAGATGACAGATCAAAAGTTCAATCTGAGTAAATGTAACATTTTAAAGGAAAAATATGTTGAGTCAAAATTTCACAGTGTCAACGAATCCCCAAAAGGTTGGGACAAGTAGCAATAAGTGGCTGGAAAAAGGAAATTGAGCATATTGTGGTGTATTGTTAAGAGGAGTGTCCTTATATATCTCTCTCACCCAGTAGGAGGGGCTTGTGAGTTGTTGGGTT
>JARVGV010001299.1:10557088-10567148 GCA_031762435.1 Hypsolebias longignatus | reverse complement strand
TAATCACTTTGATAAGCTTTCAGAAATTACAGCTTTGAGTTGCAGGACTAAAAATGTCTGCAGATATTTTTATTTTAATTTTCATAGAGGTAGAAATGTAATATTGGTCAGAAAATGCTGAGAAATATGTTTGGGGGATGTAATGGGAGGGGGCTGCTGACATTTTTCCTTTCACTGTAATAAACAGATTGTCATATCTTTGCACACAAAAGCACACTCACTGTCACTCAAACAGAAAAAAAAAAAGTGAAACATCGAATATCTTCCAGCAAAGAGCAACAAATCTGAATAATATTCCTGACAGACCTATATATCCTGTTGATGCATTTAGTTCAAGTAAATACAAGAATGCAATCAAGTAAAGCTATTTTCACAATTTTACAAAAGTGACTAAATGTAGCAATGCTCCAGTTTTATTTTGTGTGAAATGTGTTGATTTTGAGCCATGGGAAATAGTGTTTAGCAAAAAAAATAAAAAAATAAAAAGTGAATGTTATTGTTAAATGTACTGACCGAAATACATGTACAGTAAATGGACTGTCCATTGTGCCCTTCTATCTTAACAAGATACTGAAAATGCTTTACAGTACAATGTGTGCCCTTATGCACCTTTTCATACAACACTCTGATAGATCTGTACAAAAGTAATCAGTGCTTTTAGATCACATTCGTACACTGACGGGACACACATCAGAGGCAACGAGGGGTTCAGTGTCTTGCCCAGACACACTTCAGCATGTGACTGCTGGTGGAATTGAACACCCAACTCTCCCACTGGAGGATGACTGCTCTAACCACTCAACCACAGCTGCCCAGTACCTGAATGGTTCCTAAGTTTACAAATGTCTCAGTCATATTCAAAGAGAAGTTTCATGTTTATTTACTAGAATCAATATGTAAGTGAACTATAGTAACAACATACTGCAACTGTTGCTCCTATGAATCTGAGCCAAAATATCCCAAATATCTTGCAGTCCAACACATAGTCTGAGAGAAAATGTAGGGCTTTCTGATTCTGTATTTTTAACCAAAAAAACGTTTTTTTTTTGTTTTTTTTTTTGTAGGGGTGGGGTGGGGGGAGAGAAAAATACACAGATTTAATCAGGGGCACAGAATAAAGCTCTGAGCTGAAACATCAAATATTGATAATTTGAGAGTCTAAAGCCAAGAAAGACATGTTTGCAATTGTTTAAAAACCTTTTACTTTTGACTTTTGCCTCCATCTTTTTGGATACTTGCTGTCAAATTTAGAGAAGGACTTTTCCTGTCCACACACACAATATCAACCATACAGATGCTACAAACTACAAAATAAACGCACACCTACATGAACACACACCCGGGTGTGCGCAGTCAGCCATGTTTGTGTGGATGCACGACATCCAGTATCTCATTCCAGTCTGACTGGCCTCAGTGCAGGGGCTTTGCGGTCAGCAGAATAGAAAGTGCTTACTCACTACTTTGTAGAGGTTTCTTTTTTGTTTGTTGCAGAAATGACTGACGGGAGGGTTAGCAAAAAAAAAAAACATGGGTCACAGACACAGTAACAGTGAAATGATATTGCTGCTGCAGAGTGTGCAAGTGTGTGTGCGTGTGTGCAGGTGTGTGTGAGTATGTGGTTGTAATGTGTTGAAAAGAGAACAGATTTGAAAAGAATGTGACAGAATAACAGTGTGGGGAAACAGGCAACACATATTTGTGATGTTTATAAGTATGGTTTAGGTTTAATTGTATTTAGAAGTGTGTGTGTGTGTGCGTGCGTGCGTGCGTGCGTGCGTGCATGTGTGTATGTGTGTGGGTCAACCTTTTTTTTTTTTTTTTTTTTTTTAAAAGGCCTGAATAAACTTAATTTAAACTTTTAGAATAGCTTCAATAAGCTTATGTGTGACATGTCACGGTCAGTGGCCCGGCTGACCCCCCTCCCATTGGCCCTGCCTCACACTCACCCCCTTCTGTTATGTTTTTGCCCTTTCTGTCCACAGTTACTGTTTAGTTTTCATATTCAGCCCTGTAATGCCTGTCACCCATCCTCAACTGTACTAAAGCTCTTGCAAAAGGTTAAAACAATATCCCTCTTTTAACATTTTATATTGTTTGTTTGTTTTATGTTTCATGGTTTTCATAAATTAAAATTTAATATGTATGTATAAATATATATATATACTGTGTATATGTGTGTGTATATATATATATATATATATATATATATATATATATATCTCAAGTAGCTTAATGTATATGGTATTAGTTAGAAAAATTAGAGAGATATTCATTTTGTTCTATTACTTGAAGATTAATATTGTTTGAACTGACTGTTTGAAAATAGGGGGCAAATATATACTGTATATATTTTTCTTTCTGCTACCTTTCGTTTTATATTTTGTATTCTTGTCATTTATGGGATTGTATTGTATTTTAAAATGAATATATATTTTTTAAATAAATAAATACATATAGCTCCTCAGACCGAAAAAGTTTTTCGGATGAAAGACGAATCATTTCTACATTATTTTTGTTTCTTGAGCTCATCCAGTTTTAGATTTTTCTCCCTAGATTATTGAGCTGAATCAGGATATTGTCATCATTGTATGTTCCCATACAATGACTAAATTAGTTCTCTGCCTTAAACCCATCACATCTGGGATACACCCAGGTGGAGTGGTCAGCTATCTAAGTGCCCAGGGAGCAGTTGGGGATTGTGTGTCTTGCTCAAGGACACCACCACATGTGGGCATGGCGAGGAGTCAAACTTGTGACTTCCGAGCCCCAGGTTGGCTGCCCTATCTCTCTTCCATCTCATCCCCAAATGCCCTGTGGCGGACACAAACAGATATATTTCACGCCAGAATGCATGCTCTTATTGAGAAAGGGACATAATACAAGAGGAGATGACCAACGATTGTAATTCATTTGCTTTTCAGATTTTGATGTTGGAAGACGTGGAGAATAAAGCAAGACTGTTTTTTTTTTTTTTTTTTGTCTCTTTCTGCTGACTTCCACAACCCCATCTTATCCCATATCAGGTCGTCCTGCAGAACTAACAGGTCCAGAAGGGGAGCTCAGACATTTTTTACCCGTCGGCACTCTCTATTTCATCCTGGAGTATCCCCACAGGCCAAGTACAGTATAATAAAAAATAAAAATAAATAAAAAAACTCTCATGCTGGTTCTGGGTCTCTTTCAAGTGGGATGTGATTTGAGCGAGAGGTTCTAATCAGATGCTGAAAACACTTGAGATGACGCCTGCCAACCTAGAGAAGGTGTTGCTAAGTTGCCAATGTTGTTTTCAGACCCCTCTAGTACCGTAACTCCTTTTCAACAAAGCAACTAGTATGACTTTTCTACGGTGTTTGGGACTTTTGGAGACGTTGGCATGAAAGACTTTATCATTCTTACTGTTTGTAAATAGATATGTTGCTTCCATGTGCCCTCCACCATCACAAAGCACTCACAGGTGTCCCGTTCTTCACATAGCTGTCACTCCTAACAGTCAGAACATAAAATGTACACCTCTCCACATTCGCAAAGCAAATTAAATGTGCACGTGCAAAACTTAGAGTTTTTAAATTAGTTAATAATAATAATAATGTTTTTAAATTAGTTAATAATAATAATAATAATAATCAGACAGCTGAACAGTTGTTTGCTGTTTTAAACACACTTAATATATAGTTTAGTCCCGTTTTGTCTCTCTCACAACAATACCCTGCCTCTAGCTAATTATGCAAGTATGTCTGTAATTTGGACAGCACAGTTGGTAGGGCTGTCGCCTCTGAGTAAGAAGGTCGCCAGTTCAAATTCTGGCCCGAGGCCACTCTGGGTGGAGCATGCCTGTTTTCTTTGTGCATGCATGCGTTTTTTCCAGGTACTCCAGTTTCCTCCCACAGACCAAAAACATGCATGTTAGTCTGACTGGTAACTCTAAATTGTCTCTTGGTGTGAGTGAGAGAGAGAAGAGTTGTCTGTCTCGGTTGTCTCTATGCAGAGAAGGACTTGCAACCTGTCCAGGTTGTTGTCCCCCGCCCCTCGCACAGCGACTACTGGACATGGACACCAGTGACCTCTGCAACCTGGAAAGGAAGAAGCAGGTAAAGATAATGGATGAATGGGTCTGTAATTTAGCATCATATATCAAATTTTAGGATGGCCAACAACTAGTTTTCTTATGTTTTTATTTATTATTTTTGTTTTAAGCGAAGGTAGGAAATGTGTGCCGAGTGGCCTTCTCCCAGATGGAAGAGCTCCTCAACCTACATCTAAGGTCACAACCGGGTACCCTAAGATGGAAGCTGATTCCAGCCACTTTTATCTAGAATCTTTTTTTTTTTTTCAGGAATGATCCATATTTTGTGAGCATAAGTGAAAGCTGATAGATGGACCAGTAAGTGATTTTTTTTTCTTATTCTTCTTTTAGGAAGCAGCATTAAAACACAAGTGACCTTGAGAAACCAAAATAATCTAGTTAAGAATGTCTGACTCTGTGATGGAGACCGTTTTAAAGCTGTCATTTGAGTATGTCAGCTATTTGAATAAATAAAAATACGTTGCACACCCTGTCACCAGCTGATCCAACAATTTGCAGTCAAATGCTCAGAAACTTTGTTTTAAGGAGGGACAACAGTTTATTTCTGAGCACAGAAATGACCTTTTACAAACTGTATTTTTGCCAAGACAGTGAAGATGAAATGCATAATTTACATCACTGCATGCAGCAGCATTTGTCCCCTTTGGCATACAAACTCTTTTACTCAATTCAATTTGTCTTTGCTGACCTTAACTGCTTTCAGATTCAACAAAATACCCAGTTTTATTTATGTTTGGTTCTTCATTATTGACATGTATAATGAACCTGTTATTTTTTTATCTACTTGTTAAATTTACAATTTTAATTAGAATATAATGAAAAAAAAAAGTGTAATGTGTAATCAAGATATAGTGGTAATATGAATTCACAATATGAATATATACAGTACACACACAAACACAAACAACTCCCCACCCCCTTCCCACACACACACCCACACACACACACACACACACACACACACACATGTGTGAGTTGCTGAAAACTCTGTCAGTAAACATCAACACTCCATTTGTTGGTGTTTGATGCAACAATCACATTGCTAGAATAAATAGCATAATCCATATTAGAGGTGTTTCTGTGAAACACTGGCCACTTGTTTGGCACTCATCATGTCCTTGCAGCGCCTGCATTTTTAGTTAAGCTGAAGTACGTTTCGGCTCATTTAGAGTCATGTAATTGCCTCAAAAGTTAAAATATTCAACAGTCTCATAAAAATATCACAGTTTTACTGCAGGGAGAAGATCAGCTATGCATAAGCCTTCTGCTCCCCCTACCACCACCACCACTACCCAAATTGTACATCTTTAATTGGGAATAACACTCTCGGTGAAACTTAGTGGCTTTTCATGTATTTGGGAAAATTGTCACATCATGTTGCTAAATTCTCAGAGCGACTTTTGCAAATTACAAGAGAAGCAGAGAGTGGAAATCGTAGACATGGCCACAGGAAATGTTTCAAGGAAGGGGGGTTGTTTTTTAAGAGAATAGTTACTGTGAACGTAATTAAATTTGAACACGAAGCATACATTTGTTGCCAGAGAAACTGGTATATTTACTCTGTATTCTGGTTGTATGCTGGCATGTAACAATGTGAATGTGTCAACTGATGATGACACCATAGTTAGCTTTTTTTTTATTTTTATTGAGTGGGGTATGCTTATTTGGAAGTTTATCTGGGATAAATATATAATAATTTGTATTCACTATATCAAAACATAGCAATACCCTGGTTGATTTTACAGGCATTGAACTGACAATTGGTGTGATGGTGGCTGACTGTGATTCTATACTAATATTCCGAACTGTAACAGATCTCACAAACTTTGCCATTAACTGTTGGAGTCATTAGCAGAGTATCCCATAAAACACTGAATTACATTTAATAAACCTTTCAGAAAGTAATTATTGACTGAATTATCTAATTTCCTTTTAGAGTCCACCCAATTCACAATGACCCCCACAGCCAACTTTGTTGTGGTGGGTGCAAGTGAATAAGAAGATGGTGACTGAACTCAGGAACTTTATTACATGTGCACTAATGCTAGACACTTTTGTAGAAGCTCTTCAGTCTACCGCAGTTTCAGTCTTACACTAGTACTGTTATTTATGCCCTTTGCTGCACAGAAGTTCCATCTTGTGACCAGTAATAATAATAGCAATTGAACAGAACATGTATTCATTGTTTAAACTTCAGAATACATCTCTCCTGTTACCTAAACTACTGGTAGCAATATTTATCACTCCAGGCAAAAGTAGCATTTTCTCAGGATTATTAGAATTACTGTAATGCTAGATAAAATGTCTGCAATGTACATGTTAAACTTCTTTAACTACATAGATTCCCCTGCGCAATGACTAAATGCAAGTTTGTGCAGGTATTCACTTTGTGGAGCAGTTCATTTTGGTGAACTGCTCTACAACTCAGTTCAGTTTGTTGCAGTGCTGACAAAGGATCTACACCCAGTAGATGTGATCCAGACTTGTCTATACAGTATAGTATAATGCTGGGAGTTTGGTGTTTTGATTTGCTACTCCTGCTTTAAGCAGCCAATGGAAGGTAGGTCATATTTCGCTTATTCAATTCAATTCAAAAATACTTTATTAATCCTAGAGGGAAATTAAATAATGTGACTAGTTTAACCCTGGTTTCTGTTACTGTGTTGTGTTTGGTTCATTGGTAGCTCTAAACTGTCCCCTAAAGTGGCTGAGCATGTCAACGGTTGTCTCATTTGTGTTTATGTGGTCCAGAGATGGATTTGTAACCAGTTCATTGTGCATCCCATCTCTCACACAGTGACTGCTGCAGAAAGACACCAGCTGTACCGTGACCTACAATGGAAAGTCGGTAAAGAAAATGTATGCATTGGATGGACAGATTAAAAAAAAAAAATCAGTTTGCACTTTTAGTTTTTAAAGCCTCTTGAAAGGGAAAAAGCAACACTTTTTTTTACATTTTGGGGCAGCAGTAGCACAGTGGTCAGTCTTGTATCCTGAGGCTGCAGGTTCAAGCCTAGATTGTTCCAAAAATGGCATTCAAATGAGAACAATTGCCTAATCTCTCATGCAAGTTCGGTCTCTGTGGCTATCCCTGCAGATGGGAGCAGCTGAAAGAAAATCAACAACCACCAATTGAAAGAAAACTGCTCATCTCTTTGTTGCTTTGCTCATTTTACATGAAGGTCCAAATCTTAATCAAAGTTAAGAAAAATATAATTTTAAAATGTACTGTTTATAATCTTTCTAAAATCATATGTACAATACATTGCAATACAATAAATATAAATTGAATAAATGTAAATAATAATAAATAATAAACACATTTTTAATAAGTTATAATTAAATACAACAATTTTTTTTGTCCTACATTGAGGCAATAGACAGTTTCTTTCCTGGATGTTTTTATTCTTTCTTTCCTAGGATGCTTTTTATGTAAAAGCATGTCACTTATGATTACATTTATGAAAATGGTGATTTGTCCAATGACAAAGCCTGTTGTAATGACTGCACAGATGATGAGGACACACAGCGCATATATTAAAGCTGAACTACAGCAGCTTCTGCCAAGCATCACTCATAATCTAATGAGAATGTCTGTTCTAATGTGCTGTGCTTAACCTCGCCATGAGGTAAGGGCAATGACACACGTGTGTGGGGTGTGGTGGGGTGCGTACGTGTGTGGAGGGCAGTGGGGGTAACTGAAGAATGCACAAAATATAAAATTAATGCTTTATGTTTCTCTGGTTGCCTGTTGATGCTTTATAAAGTGTATCTGTATACATTAAACATTAAAAAATCATATATGGCTTGCAAGGTTAAAAGATGCACAACCAATGGGAAAACTGCAGTATTCTCCCAACTGGGAACACTCCTCTCTTCAGCTTTCAACCCAACTTTGTCTCATTTGCACATTTCTTTTTCCAACCACTATGTGTCAGTGCACATTTTATTACCCATTACATGGCAACTGGTGATAATGTAATTGTCTATAAAGGTCTAATTATGTTTGCATACGTGCAAGCTTATCTGAAAGAAAAGTATCTAATAAAGTAAATCTACAACATATTGACTTTTTGAGTTGCACAGTTATTATTTATAGCTATAAAATGATTAATCAATGTGACTATACAGAGGAATGAAATAGGTGTACACTTTCAGTCAAAATTTTAGTTTCTAAAATTTTAGTTTCTAAAATTTTATGAGGATATTAACTGAAAAAAAAACAAAAACTTTTGGTTGGTCTTTGATTTTTAGAGTCTGCCAAAAGTTCTGAAGTGTTCAATACTGTATACTGTACAGTATTGTTTAATATGTTGATTAATAAACTAAAGACTAAGTCTTACAATTTTTGTGAATCAGCTGGGCTGAGCATCAGGTCACCTAAATATGAGGACATGTTGCAGAATTAGAAAAGAAACGAGTACAGCATACGACCCATTACAGTATATGCCATTATAGTGATACAGCAATCAAAAACAATTACCGGTAAGCAAAGCCTGATTGTAACCACTTTGTATAACGCTTGACTTTGTCTTGTGACCTTGATCTTAGATTTCGGGTGATGAAACTGTATGTACATAATTCTACATCTAGTAATATTACAAATACAGTATGTGTGATGTTTTTGTTAAATTATCTTGTCAGAAATTATGGGTGGGACAAGTGAAAGCTTACGAACATAAGGACATATGTATGGACAGAATATATAATAATATGTCAGTCTTTTGATGGGTGTATAATAATGGAATGTTCTCTCCAGATTGATGATGGGTCTCCACCATGAGCAGATTAATTCAGATATCTTGGTGAGCAGTTCAGAAGTGATGGCAAGATGTACCAAGAGATGGGCCCAGAGAATGGTCTTCAGTAATGTAGGGTAGTAATCTGTTCTGTTCTGGTAAATAAGGTGCTAACCTTCACTTTATCTTCATTCCTAACATATGGTCATAAAATGTTGAACTTGACAAACAAACAAAAAAACAAGAAGATGAATACATATGGCCTGACATTAGTTTTCTGTGTCTGGGAAAGAACGTGCCACATGATTCCCAATGAGAAGCTGAAGAATGACACTGAAGAGAGGGAAGTCTTGGATTTCACCCTAGACCTTTACCACCAAAAACTGGCTTTTGATCATGGATCAATAATATTTATTAAAATATTGTTTGATTTACTTTCAAATGAAGTGGCTTCACATTAACTTGGTTACATAGTCATTAACCAATTCCACATACAAATATGAACAATTCAAATGTATCTTCACCAGCAGATATAAACAATCTTAGGACATAAAATACACACTAGGTCCATCCCTTTCAGTAAAGTTCAAACAATGTACTGTTTATTTATTGTGTTCATAACAAAATATAAATAAAAAAGATGCATGTGTCTTTATTTGTTGTTGTTTGTTTTTTCCATTTGTTCCTCTCATGTATCCTCTCACAGCCTTGTTAATGGATCAGTCTATCTTTCTGTCTGAGCACATGCTGTTACTTGAGCACTGGCATGACGCTGATCAGCAGAGCTCCTGGTGCTCATATCTTCTCTTTTTGTGGAGTTGGGACTCTTAATCCCCAGAGCCTAGAGATAGGCTAGTTGCATCTGAGTCACTGCTTGTGCATGACTGGACTGGATAGCAGTAGTGTGTGTGTGTGTGTGTGTGTGTGTGTGTGTGTGTGTGGGGGGGGGGGGTGCTTTGGGTGCACCTTTTTTACGTCAACTTCTGCTTGGATTCAAGACTTCTGGCTAGCTGCAGCTCAATCTGCAGCTGTCACTGCATCAAAATGAAAGGGTGACTGACATATTTGTCTACGTATGATTCAATCAGTTTGCAAGTACCTAGGGTAAAAAAACCTCATGGTGGGGGCCAAGCAAAAGTATACAAGCTGTATATATGTGCATATATATATATAGGTAGTCCCCGAGTTACGAACGGGTTCCGGACCTAAGAACCGTGTGTAGGTCGATTCTGCCGTA
>JARVGV010001299.1:10446065-10462814 GCA_031762435.1 Hypsolebias longignatus | reverse complement strand
TATATATATATACAGTATAACAATGTTGTTTTACAGCATGGATGTGTTCTGAATGTCCAGTTAAAGGGGTTCTCTGACTGAAGATATGCCTTCAGTGTGGGTCTGAGTAGGAAAACAAGTTTGTCTGATCATGACTATTGAACCTTGGAGCCGGCTCAGCGCTAAAATTGTTCAGCCATCCAGGAAAACAAATCAGCATGCAGCTGTGCCTGTTTCTTTATTTATTCACTCTGCTCAGTGTTTTTTTTTATCTGTTAGCCCAGCTGTTGGAGTGAGACAGACAATAAGCATCAGTACCTCCCTGCACAGTATGATGTGTACATTTATCAAGAGGAAAGACTTTAAATAAACCAACAAAAACAACTAGGAATATTGCTCACCACTTTGCCCCAGTACAGCATCATAATGCTGCAAAGCCTCAGTTCAGTTGAGCTTATCATGCTTAAAATATTACAGTAAATAACTGAGATGAGGGATTTCCTCAGATTTGGGCAGTGGCTGGTTCTGAGATAAACCGGGTTTGTGGATACATCACATTTCCTTTGTAGGAAGAACTTCAGCCGCTTCAGTAAACTGTGGAAAGGAAACTTATGTGGGACTTTTATTGAACTGGCTGCTATTGCTGCATTGATTTTTCATGCTTCTTCTGTTAGAATTGATCAAACCCAAAGCACACGGTCCAGAACTTTGTTGTTTTCAGTCGCCTGCAGCACCAGCCTGCATCAATAATGAATATTTCCACTTGTTCATCCTGGCAACATTTGAACCTTATCTGGGTCTCCTCCTGGAGGATCCTGAGGCGCTCTGAGGTCGATTGGATTTATAATCCCTTTGGCTTGTTCTGGTGCTGGTTCGGCTAGGTGTCCTGGTTGTTTAGATACTGTGTATCATTTTCAACAGTTTTAGGACAAATTAAACAGTCTGACATTTAAACACGATACTTTACAAATATAAAATATCATCAAACTATTTCAGGTCACATTGTGAAAAATCTGATATTTGTACAAAAATGCTTTTTTAGTCATTATTTTATCTCTTTAAGGTGATTTATTGCTCTAATAGTTTATCCTACAAAAAAAGTTGTTAGTTGAATTGGCTGTTAATTACTACATTTGTAAGTTGTGTAGATTTTTCTCTTTGTGAGTTTTTGCAAAAAATAAACGGTTCTGAAGTTTTAACATGTCAATATTTTACACCTAGCACGTTCAGGTTGATCCATGTTCAATACCTGATCACCGCAGCTGTAATCCCAGGGAGTGTCTGCTGTTTCCAATATGAAGGAAGTTTTACCCATTTTTGACAAAACAAAGAACAGTTTGGTTTTCTGGAAAAAAAGCAAGAAAATTGATCCTTCCTCTCCAAAAGAAAAAAATCGTTTAACTTATATCTTGTTTTTGTGGGAGTTCTTGTTCTCTTCCAGCCACACTCACTTTCTCCAACAGCAGCAGCAGATACCAATCAACCAGTGTTGTACTGTAACAAAGTAGAAATACTTTGTTAGTGTACTTAAGTAGAATATTGACATGTTTTTACTTCGTTGTTTACATTTCTAGCGACTTTCACTTTTACTTCACTACATTTCCTCAATAAAATGTGTACTTTTACTTCAATATATTTCCCTTAACCATCTCAGTTACTAGTTACTACAGTTTAACATTAGAAGAAATCTGATATACGTGCATGTACCAGCGTAGCGAAAATATTTAAATAAAGCTGATTTGAACATTTATAAAGGTAATGTTCAGCTCAGACACTTCTGCTATAATATCAGCCAACAAATATATATTTTTAAGTGTTTATTTTGCTAAATTTTAAATAGATGCAGGTCTGTTCGATGCGCTTCGTTTCCGTCAACGCAACAATAATTATATCAAGCTGATTTGAACATTATGTGCATTTATTAAGGAAAGGTTAAGCTCAGAAACACTTTTTAATAAGCTCAGCTTCCCAAACTGAAGACAAATCGCTTAAATCTTCACTTAGATTGTTAAATTTGTGGGTTTCTAAATTGTTCGCCATTGAAATTGTACAGGGGGCGTTCGAACTGCTCCAGTGATTGTCACACGTCGAATGCGTAAGTAGCTGGATTTTCGTGCCTAAACACAGCGCCAAATTTAAAATGACTTTGAATGAAATGTTCATATATTTATCATTTTGTTTGCAAAAATGAACATAGTTGAATGATACAAGATATATATGTTTTGCCATGTTATGCAAAGTTCAAACATCATGTCAGTGGACCTTTAAAGGTTTTTGTTTTATTATTAGTTTTTTGGGGAGTTAAACTTCATTGTAAGATCTCCTTTCTCAAATAGACTGTTGAAATTTGTTTTAAAATGTTCCTAGTGCCTTTTGATTGCAAACATTTTAAATGTGTCTACATAAGGTTCTAACTTGGTTTAAAAGTTTTACCAGTGTTTTTTTCTGTGAGTTAGCCAGCACATAAAATCACATGTGTAAGGTTTAAAGTTTTAAATATAACTTAGGAAGCCATTTGAACAGGTATTCATCTTTCTAAATGGATACTTGGCATATTGTTAATATGATATGTTTGTATTCTTGAAAAATGCAAGGCCACTCCTTAAAATTGAATTTCTCTAAATAAAATGGGCCATTTTAAATGAATTTGTAATACAATTTTTAGATTGCAATATTTCCCATCACCAATATCAGTTTTCCATGGAATTTTATGGAAAGCCAGTTAATTTTGTTATAACTAATACTTCAAATCAAAATACAGATTTTAACTAGTTTAAATACATGTTCAAATGGGTTGCCATACAGAAGGGAAAAGAGTTTATCCTTTGTTGTGTAATCAAGAAGCACTTTTACTGCTCATGTAGAAGAAAATGCATTACAATTTTGGAAATACAATTCCATTGTACATTTTGGTTGTGTGTTCTTTCCTCCTTTTCAACCAGGACTGTGTTACAACACAATTTATTAACACATGAAAGCTTTTCTTTAAATTAACCTAATTTAATCATGGAAAGAATTTCCACAAGATTACTTTGCTTTCTTTCAGCATGAAGCGTGTTTGTTGTGCTAACTTACTTTCAATTAATTGGATTAACTTAATTAAATAATGTATTTGTACCACTGTGAAATAGGTTGCATTCAACTAAATTTGCTTTCATATTAATCAAGTGATGTAAACTAGTAGGTCCAAAACATTACAAATTAGTTGGGTTGGCTTTATTTAATTAAATAAGGCCAAACTATAGTAAATACGTTGAATCAACTTAAAAAAAATAAGTTAAACCAACACAAGCGCTTAACATTGGAGTAACAGATTATATTTTGCTGAAATAAAGCAAAGTAATCATGTGGAAATCTTTTCCATGATTTTTTTATGTTAATCCAAAGAATTATTTTTTTGAGTGTATATGGTAGTTAATGTAATAAGAGATCTTCTAGCTGTTTAGATATGAGAAAACTCTATAGAGATTTTAGTGCTACACCTGAATGAATGTGCTGAAAAATCTTTGTCTGACGTGAGCCATGAAGAATCAGCATGTAAAAGTGCCTGAAGGACTTAAAAGTCACAATACTTTTATGATGTGTGCAGCCTAAATGTTGTGTGGATTTTCAATTTCATGTTCGCACATATCTTCAAATAACAAAATTTCATTCCACTATCATTTTGTAAAATCTATGAAAATTGCCTACTTTTTGATATACAAACCATTAAAAAAAAAGATTAAAAACACCTGTGAAAGTCGCTGTCACTAGCTCATCATGGTCACCATGGTAACCACACATCTGTGCACGTCACTCACTGACTATCAGGTTGATAAGGCAGACAAACAGATTGAAAATTTAACCTCATACAAATTTACCTTTGAGCAAAAACGACAAATCAGAACTGATACATTTTTGCACTGTAAACAACAGAAGTTGAATGAATGAGCTGAAGGTTTTGATATATGATTTGTTGAAATAGCACAAAAAATGTGGAACAAGAAAGAGGTGGAAAAATTTACGGAAGAAAAATGGATCTGAATAGTACGAACACTTCAAAAGCATTCACACAATAAAACAGGTTTTATTCACAGGTATAACATGGTTACAGTACACTACAGGCTTTATTTTGGCAAAAAGTTTTGCTTTGGATCTCATAAAAACAGCAAATGGACCAGTTTTAAGATTTTTATTCCATAAGAGAAAACACATCAAGCTTTAGACAGTTACTACTCAATTTGGAGTATACAGTACCTCACAGTGAGACTTGGGCTGTAATAAATTATGTCTAAATGCCTTCCATTGTGCTTTAAATAAAACATCACTTCCCCTCACAGGCTTGGTGTTTTGATGATACGACACTCTTGCCGTGTTTTCAAGTATGTGTTTATTGGCCCCAGACAATCCTCCACCTCTGCCGCGAGCTGATGTGACAGAGTCCTGTCTGGTTGTCGTTTGCCCTGACCGTGACAGGGAAGCACACGGCGGAGAGCTGCATACACACCCTCATGCGCCGAAAATCTGCGTACAACGCTGACACTTTATCTCAGCTGGAATGAGCTGTGTGTGCAGACACTGAAAGCCAACACCGCTGTCTGTAACAGAAGTAGTTTTGAAGTGCCTCTGAATACCTGTCAAGACGCATCATTGTTGCTCCTCATGGCCATTTCAGCTGAACACACACCCACACACATCCACACAAAACACAATGGAAGCTAATACAGCTGAGCCAAACCTCTTGCCCCGCAGCTGACAGGCTCACCAGCTGGTATGTTGTGTACGTTTTTATAAAGAAGCAATTTCCTCGTATTAAAACCCTTAAAGTTAAATTAGTACAACAAAGCATGATTTTTCAGGTCTATATTTTCCAATTAGCGGCATACCACATTTTCCATGTTGTCCACACCACACTGTTTTCATGGTGATCTCTGAGTATTTACAATTTAAATGTACCATAATGCTTCATTTGCTAAAATACACAGCTATAGGCAAACAACACTAGATTAGTTGTTTAATTACATCTGTTGTATGGACGCTGAACTGGTCTTCAGTACCACCCAGGGCCTATGTCTTAACAAGCTAAATTCTCAACAGCTGTACAGACACTGCAACACTTTCAATAAAGACTTGACTTAGAATTAGTGTGTGTGCTTTGTTTCTCATCATAATGGTTGTGGCATAAACATTAGAGAAAATATTATATTGGTTTCTTGCCTGGAGTTAGAATAGAGTAAAGGTCATCAACGTTTATCATCTCTAACGGGTTCATTTGACATCCATTAGCTTTGTGGTTGAAGACAAAATGACAAGGCTCCGACTGTCTTTCCATTAGCGCAGCACAGTGGTGAAGTTGGAAGAGCTGCCACTTCTCCGCAAGAAGGTCACCGGATCTAATCCTGGCCGGGGGACCTTTCTGGGTGGCGTTTGCATGCTCTTTCCGTGCATGCATGGTTCTCCTGGTACTCGGGTTTCCTCTCACAGACCACTTGTCTCTACGTGTTGGAGTGGATGGTTGTTTGTCTCGTTTGTCTCTATGTGTCCCTGCGGTGGACTGAAGACCTGCCCAGGGTGTCCCCTGCCTCGCACAGCAAAAGGTGATATGGGCACCAGTGACCTCCATGACCCAAAAAGGAAGAAGCGAGTAAAGATAGTGGATGATGCCTGTCTATTGGACACAAATACACAAAAATGCATTCAGCGTCTTTATCTTAGCTTGGACAATTTAGCTCATCTGATTGACAGCAGGCCTCCATTCATTCACCTCTGCTGTTTTCCTTCCATAGACGACTTTACTAATTGGCATTTATAATGTACCAGTGTATGAATGTTTTGGTTCAGTGCCCTGAGATAACTTATGATGTGACTTGGTGCTATAGAAATAAACTGAATTGAATTGAAGTCACAGGTAACGTAAAGCCTGGTTAAAGCTCAAATGCCTATTTTTTTCCAAAGTTTTATAACCAAATTTCTAATAATCTGCATTTTTCACTTTTTTTTTTTGATGTTGTAGTGAATTTATGTTTCTTATTTTGTTTCCATTATAATTTTGGTCCTTTTGTTTGGTTCATGCTTTGAATTTTATTGCTCTGTCCTCTGGATTATTATTATTATTTTTAAGTTGATTTTGATCTACTTTCCCTGTCAACCCTGGTCCTGTTTTGCCACCAACACACTTGCTCCGCCGGTCATTAACGCCTCTGCTCCTTGCTTCAGCTTACCAGATAATTGTGGTTCTTATGAATCTTCTTGTTCAGAGCATCTCCTCTGTTTGGTGGGTTTCAGTGGTTTTATCTGTCTCCGCAACCTCCTGTGTTTCAACAGCTTGGTTGTTCTTTTACCCTCTTATGTTTGTGTGACAAAAAGAAAATAAAATATACATACAGTATATATATACATACATACATACATACATTCTGATTGTGACTTGTTTCATTGTAATTTATTCAGCTTTAGAGTAAGAGTTTTGTAAAAGCTTATTCATCATGTATTAAAAGAAAACAGTCAAGTACAATTAGTGATCAAATATGTTCCTTGTTTATTTTTTAGCATTGAAAATAGATAAATATATAAAATAAAATTAAAAAAATCCACCGATACTAAAAAAATAAATCAGTAGCAAATACAATCTTTAAATTTACAACAAATGGTTTTTTATCTAGTGCAAAGTGCATTAATGCCATTCAGTCAAATCCAGTGTCAAAATCTAGTTTCTCAGTGACTTTGACTTTTCATTCTTTAAGTTTAAGACTTGCAGGTTTTCTTGTCAGCTGTGTTCTATTAGGAAATCTTGTTGTGCCAGAACATTTTTTTTTCACATTAGCTGTCTTTGACAGTTATTTCAGTGGCTTGACTTCACATCGTGGAGGTTCTTCGTCTCTAGAACAGCCAGCTGAGACTGATCAATGAACTCAGGATTTCTTCAAGGAGTAGCTCTCAGATGGTTTGAAATAGCTTTGATATTTTGCATTACACCGACAACACAAGAACATTTAAAATCTATTGAAATATGCTACAGGTACTGAAAAACAAAATACTTATCATTTTTCATTAACAACCAAGTGTTTGGAGTATCATCAGACTGTTTTTCTGTTATGTGCCTTTGCACACGAGGGCCACAGAGGAAATAAGTTTGACTCTAAGGTGATCTCACTGCTCTTTTCTTCCATGCACCTGCATGAACTGCTTGTTGTACTTTAACATTGGGATACATTTGGAATAAATCTTGTCTAAACTGCTATTCCCCTGGAGTGCACCTATTTCAAATGCTGCACAAAGGAGAAGGCTGGGCTATTACCCTCATAGACAGAACTGTTTTGATAGCTGTCTTGATAGGGCAGCCTTGTGAAATACTGTGAATTAAAAAAAAAATAATAAAATTAAAAAAGAAGTACACGCCAGTCAAATACTGTGAATAATAATAATAATTAAAAAAATGAAGTACACGCCAGTCAAAGCAGTTAAATACCATCTTATTTGAAGCAGCAGATCAGGACCTAAAACCTTATTGCAGCCAATTAAAGGTAAATATGCCAGGGTGTGAATCAAGAGATGTTAGGTTATCAGGTCACTTCTATTTTACAGCAATTAGTCTGCTGTATCATCAGAGTTCTTATGAAGGCTGAGCTGCTCAGCAATACATGAGCAACTCTAAAGGCCTGGTACATTTCATCACTTAGTCTAAATCAATGTCTTTGACCTTTACTGACTTAAAGACCATCATGTTTGCTGTACAGATTTCTACAGTTGAGGGTTGTACATATCACAGTGGGAGCTGATCAGTCATGACCCGGGAAGGTTGATGGGCGGGTTCATTTTTAATGAGGCCTTTCATGCTGAACTAAACATGGCCTCCATAGCAATAATTGTCAACTGGTGGTCCCTGGGCCAGATCCAGTCATAGAGCTAGTTCCATCTAGAGCAGAGGTCTGCAATCTGCGGCTCTGGAGCCACATGTGGCTCTTTGGTCCCTCTGCAGCGGCGCTTTCAAGCAATGACCAAAACTAACATAAAACTGAATTTTACAGGATGTTATACCCACATGCAAAAATGACCAGCTTTAGCAGTTTTCCTGTCATTTGCTTTGGAAATATGTGGATACTACTAATACGCAGAGTAAATTATACTCCCTTTAACTTTATGCTTTATTACCTAAACCTAAACTAACAGTGCAGCCAGCCTACATGTGCTATGAGATCACTAACAGAACAGAACAAGAACTATTCTTTCAAAATAAAATAACTGTTTTATGATGCGGGTGCAATCTTGCTGATCTCATATTTCTTCTGGGAGGAATAATGCAAACACATGAGGTTACAATCAGCATCTAAAAACAAAAATCTGATTAGAAAGCTGCTGTTTTTCTATTAAAAACAATAAAAGGTTGCTTCAACACACGAAGAAGAAAATGACTGTTTCTCTCTCAGTCTGAAGTCAGTTGTTCGTTCTTTGGTTAAGTGTTTGACCAGTTTTTAGTCAGAATGTCTTCAGTTCATCATCTGAGAGAGTTCATGGGTGAAAGACTGACCGCTGCTGCCTCAGAAATCTTCTCCGAGTTTGAGAAGACGATCCTGCGGTACGAAGAAGAGATCGAGCGTCAGCGCAGACTGCTGGATGTCAGCTGGAAACCTGAGGTGAAGCTGCACAGAGTCGGTACGTAGCTCTCAAACTGTTCACTGAACCACCAGGAGCTCCATCTGACTAAATTAAGAAACATAAAAATGAATCGGCCAGATTAACGGGCGGAATCCGCTTGAGGTGGCTGCGCCAGTGCCTGATCAAAATACTGAAAACGTAAGAAATTTTAAATACATGTACTGTATTCGTTTTGTCAATATTAAAATGTTTACGTGTTTTGTTGTTAACAAGGGAGGTTAGTCAGAAAACTGGGCCTCAAGCAAAACAAACTTGTTAAAATGATTAAACCTTGTTGAAATGTCTAAGCCAAGCTGCTGTCATTACAGCTGCCCCAGGTTAAAACTTATTGTAGTAACACTAGTAGTTTCAAAGGAACAAAGATAATCATAATTAGGTTCCTATAATTATAGGAATAATTCTTTGATATGTTCTGCTGCTAGCAGAAGTTTAAGATGTAGCACCTTCCAAGATGGCAGCACAAACTCTGGTTAACTTTTTCAAGGTTCTTGTCAGAACAGCTGCTGTTATGAATGTGCTTTATAAATAAATTTGACTTGAGAACTGTGGGATGGTTGGCAGAGATGCCACCCTGCTGGTGTCTCAGAGCGGTCTGAGTCCTGTAGGTCCAGTCACTTTGTAAAACAACACATTTCTGTTTGGTCTTTCTTTTGTTATTTTATTCATGCAGACCAACAACAGGAATCAGTCCAGGAGCCAGAGCTGATCCTCCCAGACCAACAGCTCTGCAGCCAGGAGACTAACTCCACTTTGGATCAGGAGGAACCAGATTCAGAACCTCATCTGATAAAAGAAGGTCAGGAGGAGCCAGAATCTAAACACGTTAAGGAAGAAGAGGAGGAACACTGCACCCATCAGGAGGAAGGTCCGCTCCACCTTAAGCAGGAGACTGACCTGTTAATGTTGTCTCCTTTGACTGAGGGAAGTGAATCAGAACCGGACAGGGACCAGCCCATGCCTCAGAGTTCTGCTGGACTTATCTCATCTGAGAGATCATTTTACTGCCCAATTTGTGGGGAAACATTTTCTGCGGAGTCCTTTCTCCTGGAACACATGAAGGTCCACATGGCTGGAAGCCCAAACTCTGGCAAAGGGCAGCACTGTTGTCCGCTCTGTGGCGCCACGTTCACAGCTCGTAATAGTTTAATCGTCCACATGAGAAGCCACGTGAGCGCGAAGCCATTTTCATGCACATTCTGTAGGAAGAAGTTTAGCTCCAGCATTAACTGTGAAGTCCACATGAGAAACCACATGGATCGGAACCTTCTCTGTAAAGTCTGCGGGGAGATGTTCACTCGTAAGGACAGGCTCAGGTTTCACATGAAAATCCACACAAACAAAGACCTAAACTCTGACCACTGCTGTCCCACCTGCAGCAAGACGTTCTCCTGCAGGAAAAGTTTGCTCGTCCACATGAGCAGTCACACGGGCGAGAAGCCATTTTCATGCACGTTTTGTAAAAAGATGTTCAGCTGCGATAAGAAATGCAAAATTCACATGAGAATCCACAAACGCCGTTATCTGTTTTCTTGCAAAGTCTGTGAGGAAACGTTTACTCAGGACGAGCTCAGAGGTCACATGAAGACTCACATGGGCGAGGACCTGAACTCTGACTACGGTTGTCGCACCTGCGGCAAAGTGTTGTCCTCCAGCAGCAGCTTAGCCGTCCACATGAGGAGTCACACGGGTGAGAAACCCTTCTCCTGCAAAGTCTGCAGAAAATCATTCAGCACTAAAGGAAACTGCGTAAGCCACATGAGGCTCCACACGGGAGAGAAGCCGTACTCTTGCCAGACGTGTGGTAAAAGTTTCACTTACAGCTCACAACTTAAATCGCATGTAAAAGTCCATGAGGTGGACACAGTTGGTCCTCCGTTCTGCAGCGACTCTTGGAACGGGTGACGCCGCTGAAGGAGTTTTCTGAGGGTCTTAAGTGTCTTAAAGATGTGCAGATTTTCTGTTTCAGGTCTTAAAATTCATATCACTGCAGCTTAAACTCCATGTTACAGTCCTGAAACGTCTAGGGGTTGACAGGACGCACAACATATGAAGCTCAGACGATTTTTAGTTTTTACAAGGCTGTCCTAAAATCCTCTGAACAAAATGCAGACTGGGAGGTCTGGTTAAAACAAACAAAAGAGGGAGAAGCCCCGAACCAACCAGAACTTGACCATCGGATTCGGGCCGCTCCCCTCGCCCTATAACCCAGGGACTAAACCTACAACCAAAAACCGGAAAATGAAACTACACAGGTGACTCCCAGTCCCAAAAACAATTAGCTCGACAACAACAAACAACAAATGTGACAAGGTGCAACACAGGTCGCCAGAGCAGGAGCGAGGCTGGAGAGCAAGAACCATCAGACCAACATCTCCTCTGGCCTCTCTCGCTCCCAGCAGGCGGAGCTTGGTCCTTTTAAGTCACACTCAGCCAATCAGCTGTACAGAGGAAATTAGCATTAATCAATGCACACACTGACATTGACATGATTGACACAGGGGCACATCACACCTCCACGCCTAAATGCTGAGTGGTGGGGTAACACTGCAATCAGCTGCAGCATAAAAATGTGTCAACCAAAAGTGTTGTCATTACCTTTGATGTGTGTGTCCCCCCACTTTTTATTATTTTATTTTTGTTTAAACTCCACGGGAGTATTTAAGTTTACCATGCATCCTGGCCTCACACAGATCACGTGAGGTCCAGCACCGGACAGCTCCACCAGAGAACTCACCTCACCCGGGGGAGACTGCAGCCTGGGGTGTATGGCTGACCCAGCAGAGGACAGGGTTAAAACAACAGACAGATTCTTATGTTGTTCGTGGCATTCTTTCTGCCTGTTGGGGTGACTACAGCGCACACGGTTTTTCCGTGCCTTGGCACATGTAATTATGCACACCGGAGACGTGCGGGGAATGTTCTCCTGAAGCTCATTTGAGCTCTCAGAACACACCGGGGCTAAAGTAACTTCTGGATTAACCAGGATTTTACCTCTGGCCAAATAATTCCCTAAAATAAAGTTAATGCCTTTAACTGGAAAGGCGGGACATGCTGTGACCATAATGTCCCTAGATACCAACTCACACTTTAAGTTCATGTGATGCAGGGGAGTATTAGTAAAATTACTTCCAAAGCCCTGCCCCCATTCATAAGTGCTCAGATAAAAGCAGGATGCTGTTCAAAGTAATGGACCTAGAAGATGCCGTGTCTCTTAAAATAGTAACCGGAACTTTAACTCCACCTGCCACAGAAACCTCGCCCTTCATAAGAAATGGTGAGTAACTATCCAAATCCATTTTCTCGACACTGCAGGTGACGGGCACCGGCGGAGTTTTTGCCAGCGCAACCACTTTAGAGGAGGGTGCACCTTTTTTTTATTAAGCAGAAAGCAGTTGGGCCAAATGTGACCAGGTTTGTTTTTTTTTCAATAATTACAAATGGGCTTGAACTCGTTCCTTTTTCCGGGGTCTGCTCCAGCTTCATGTCACGTCCTGCAGAGCGCACGGCTGGGGCGCTGCTCCACTCGAGACCGCTTCTCAAACACACATTTATGAGTTAATACATACTCGTCTGCAAGTACAGCTGCTTTAGAAACTTAATTTACTTTTTGTTCATTAAGATAGGTTGCAATCTGTTCAGGCATTCAACTTTTAAACTCTTCCTTTAGGATCGACTCGCGTAATTGATTTAAACTTTTCACGTCTTGAGCACCAGCGATCAACTAACACTTCTTTTTCATGAGCAAACTTGACGTAACTCTGACCATCAGTTCTTCTCAGGTGGAGAAACGTTTGCCTCTGGCATCAATTCATATGTCCTGAGCACAGCTGCCTTCACATGACCATAATCCAGACTTAGATCTGGCGACAGGGAAGCATAAGTCTCCTGAGCTTTACCTGTGAAGGCACACTGCAATAAAGGCCACAGCTGTTTAGGCCATTTTAAAGTCTTAGCTGCCCTTTCAGACAGAACAAAATATTTGTCCATATCTTTGATGGAAAAAGGTGGAATGAGACAGATGCACTTGGTCACATCAAAGTCAGACGAACCTGACTGAGCAGGTGACGCACTCAGCTCGAGCTCTTTTAGTCGAATGTCCCTTTGAGCTTCAAGCTCCAACTTACGGAGGTCCAGCTCTTTTTCTCTAAGAGCCAGGTGCTGGAGTTCCATTTTTAATTCAAGCTCACGAACATCAGGTGTGCATTTTTTAATCTCCTCATCAGCCTCAGAAACAGCAGCAGGACTCATCTGAGGGAAAACACCAGCTTTGGTCAAAGCAGAGAAAACCTCAGATTTCATTACGTTCTTATTTAACTGTTTAGACACTGAAATAGAGAAATGAGCAGCGATTAACAACAGTTGCTCTTTTGTGCAGCAATCAAGTTGCTCAATTGTTGGCTGCTCTGCAAAATGCTCCATGTGGCACTCCATTTTTTTTTTCAGGAAGTGGAGAACACAGGAGAGCAGAAAAATAAATTACACTCCTTATGATACCAAATCAGAAATATGCACCGTCACAAACACAAAAAACACGTGGCTCAGGGAAATTTAAATCCCGCGCTACAGCTGCGCAGCCACACGACACAAGATGCTGACACGTCGCACAAACAGGGGGTGTGACCCAAACACGTCACCCGAAATGACACTCTTCAAACAAACTGTCAAGAGCCAAAGTGACAGGACGGGCCTAGAACTATACCATGAATTAACCGAGCACCCAAACAAGTTATTAAAACACCTACAGAACGAAACAAGTCCTAATAAATGTTATCAGATGATGTTTGGACTGAACGAGCCCCCAAATATGTTATGGTCCTGAAACATCTCAGGACACACAACATATGAAGCTCAGATGATGTTTAGTTTTGACGAGGCTTTAATTGTCCTAAAATCCTCTGAACAAAATGCAGACTGGGAGGTCTGGTTAAAACAAACTAGAGGGAGAAGCCCCGAACCAACCAGCAGTTGGCCGTCGGATTCAGGCCGCTCCCCTTGCCCTATAACCCAGGGACTAACCCTACAACCAAAAACCAGAAAACTAAACTACACAGGTGACTCCCAGTCCCAAAAACAATTAGCTTGACAACAACAATTAACGAACGTGACAAGGTGCAACACAGGTCGCCGGAGCGGGAGCGAGGCTGGAAAGCAAGAACCATCAAATCAACATCTCCTCTGGCCTCCCTCGATCCTAGCAGGTGAAGATTTTCTTTCTGAACCATCTCTTAAAATTAATACTGTATAAAGTAATCAAGCAGATGTTTTTTTTTCAGCCATCTGTTAAACTTTGTATAGCTTTTCCCGCAGCAGCAGCTCTGCAGCAGTGATGGGGTTACTGCTCTTTATAATTCATCTAAAGGTTTTTGATATTTCTGAAGTAGTAAAGGCAACGCCATCTGTTAAGTTATTTTGTTGACATAACATTATATCAGTAAAAATAACCAAGCTGAAATTATTTTGGAATGAACACAGGTGACTATAAAGGTTATTTTTATCATAATGAGACAATTCATATTAAACTAATTAGTCACATCATAAAACAGACTTTTTCCTCAGTGATACTGAAGGAAATGTGCATTTATAAAACTAGAAATACATGTTGCTTCTTGTAATATTAATGCTCAAATGCTGATACAAGAAACCAGTAATAAATTCAGTTGTAAATCAAGGGGAAAAAAAGGGGGTCAGCCCCATGTACACTTCTCCAGACATTTTCTTTAACCCTGAGATTTTCTGTTGTATTTGCTCCTCCATTCCACACTCAAACAGTATTTATTAAATAAAATGCATTTCAAAAACTATTGTGAAAGCAGATTGCTATTTTTAATTTTGTTTCTGGTTTAGATTCACTTGTTTTTGTAGATTAATTTCAGATTGTGCCCATCTAATCACAAAGTGAGTTTTATGCCTGGTTGTCAACCTCATAGCATCTTTCCACACTGCTGTCATTCACCTATTAAACATTCATTAAGCAGGAAACCTTCCCATATTTATGGAATTGATTTTTAGGGCAAGAAAGTGTGATTCTCAAAGACCAGACATGTTGTATTTACATAAACATTTACTCTTTCCTGTGAGCTGGTGGTATTTGTGTATGTGAATCTGCCACCTTCACAAAAGAAGTAGACATGTGATATGTCAGTCATTGTTAAATCTACAAACAGCTTGACAAAAAAATTAACTAATTACCAAAATCCTCTTGGTTAGTTGCCTGTTTGTCAGTCTGGATCTGGAAATACCACAGAATCAGCCTTTCCATTCTCCATGACCGATGGTGGGACTCCCACTTTGGTTGTGGGACCTCCAGTCCATACTTGGCACAGATGTTCATGTATATTATTCCAGCCACTTGGTTTTGTGTATGCTTTACCTGCCTGGATCTTGCACCCTGTTATTGTGTTTGTCTCAGGGGCATCTTTACACAGCCAGCAACAATCTGCATGTGGTACAAGCCGTGCAGGAGCTTCTATTTCCATTGTGGCTCCTTTTGTTGCTCCTCTCCCACATTTGATATTTCCTTCTGCCTGAGACATTCTCTCATCAGTTCATCATTGAGGGTTTTCCTATGGATGTACTCCAGGATCTTTTTTTTTTTCATCCTGCACAGTGGCTCGGACCCTCACTAGTCCTCTGCCTCCTTCCTTCCTCTTAGTGTACAGTCTCGGGGTGCTCGACTTGGGGTGAAACCCTCCATGCATTGTGTGGAGCTTTTGAGTTTTGATGTCAGTGGTTTCTATCTTCTCCTTTGAACAGGCTATTTTACCAACTGGATTGGTACTGCATATGTGTTGCTGGCTCAAACTTTGTTCTTATCATTCAGCTGACACTTTGGGACCTTCCTTACAGAGTCTCTCTGTAGATACTTGGTTGTGGTTGACTTTCTTGCGGCCTCATCAAGATTACCCTTTGCTTGTGTGATTTCAAGGTACAGGTGGTCCCCGACTTACGGCGCCATCGACTTATTACGGCGCTGCCCCCAGTGACGTCATCACACCTTACGTTGCCTTTTTTATGCAGCATTTTATATTTTTATCGTTTTTTTTAGGGTGTTTTGTTAGCTAACAGCTTGGAAACACATTAAAACGGCGTTGTAAGTGCGCAGTTGTTGTTTTTACATTGAAAAAATGTGTTTAAAAAGACGTAGCGGCCGCCATGTGGTTTCTGTTTCTAGTTACAGACGAGATCCGGAGTTACAGCAGCCATGTGGCCGGCGCTCCGACTTACGGCAAAATTGAGTTACGAACGGGCCGTAGGAACGGATCTCGTTCGTAACTTGGGGACTGCCTGTATTTCTAGCTGACTGGGACATCTGCAATGTTGCCTTCTGGTAGTTTAACCCAGTGGTTAATTTGAGCCGGATCCTGCCAGAACAAGATCTGGGAACTCTCTTATTTTCACCATGTCCGTTCTGGCAACTGTTCTCTCGGATCCATCAGCTACTTCTGCCCATAAAAGTCCAAAGTCATTGCACATTTTTTTTATTTTGATTATTTATTAAAAGTACAATGACAGGGGACGTTGTCCATGTCTGTGGAGTGGATGCATGCTGCAGCAGGCGCAACAGCTCGCGCATGCGCTGCTGCCAGCAGAGATACTGACCGCATGTCCCGCAACGATGAAGCGTCTTCATCCACCTTCAGCTTTAGCTTCAACTTTGTTTCAGAAACTAAAGCAGTGCCAACGAACATTTTAATGGCACAAACCAGTACAAATGTAGCACTAACCATGTATGTACTGGAATTTTTGACGTGGATGGGGTGTCTCAGCTTCACCTCGCTCAGCTGTGTGCCCTGCAGAAAGTGCACGTTCTACACACAGGAGCATCTCCAGACAGCTCTGCAGACCACGCACACCTGCTGATGTGTCAGAACTCCTGCAAACATTTCAAGATAATAAATAAAAAGCTTACAGTAAAATAAATGAGTGAAATGTTTGATGTGTATTATTCACATTATCACGTTTCAAAATTCGTCAAAATAACAGCGATCAAAATGTTTAAAGGTCCACTGGCATGATGTTTGAACTTGGCATAAAATGGCACAACATATATATCTTGTATCATTCAGCTATGTTTATTTTTGTAAACAAAATGATAAATAAATGAAAATTTAATTCAAAGTCATTTTAAATTTGGCG
>JARVGV010001299.1:10378248-10390188 GCA_031762435.1 Hypsolebias longignatus | reverse complement strand
CCTAACAATGGATCGTTAGTACCCTGATGGTTGTTTGCTATTCACAGAGGGCTGAGTGATACAAGCAATAACAGCATAGTAGGAGGGGGACAGTTGAACCCGGAGGCCTCCACCTCTGAATGTCCAGAGGACCAGACTTAGCTTTTTTAGATTTTTCTACATGGATTATTGAGCATGCATCAGGGTATTTATTTGATATAGTTATAATATTTCCTAATATCTGGTGTTGTTCTTAAGCTGAACCTAGGCATGCCTAAATGTCTTTGAAACTTACATAGGGAATACCAGCTGTCCTCATATCTTTGTACAAACTTTCAATTTCTGAGTCATTGGCATAACCATAGCGACAGAGTTGGAACCCAAGGGACCAATAGGCAGGTAAAACAGGTCGTCCAATTAGCTGTTAACAGGGAAGCAAACAAGAAAGTCAAAACACAAGAAAATTGTTGTTTTGCAGAAAAAAAACAGAACACTGTCCATAAAATGTTTGTTTGTGTGCATGTGTGTTTTACTTGGCTATATGGAAGAGTGCAACGAAGCAGGAAACTCCCAGCTGCTCCAGTCCAGGGACAGACCCAAAACACACATGCTCACACAGCCATTGACACATAAAGAGTGGTGCTTGAATGTTTGTGAACCTTTTAGAAAATTCTATATTTATGTATAAATATGACATCTATATTCTATATTTATGTATAAATATGACATCATCAGATTTTCACACAAGTCTTAAAAGTAATACAAATGGGACAAATATATTATACAGTACTTGGTCATTTATTTAGTGAGGAAAATGATCCAATATTGCATATTTGTGAGTGGTAAAGTATGTGAACTTTTGCTTTCAATATCTGGTCTGAATGTGGATTGGTAGATTCCAAACTCTTTACAGATGTTTTTGTAACATTTTCCAGCCTGATGAGCATCGACAACTCCTTTTCTGAGGTCATCAGAAATCTCCTTTGTCCTGCCATGATAACTTCAACAAACATGCTGTAAAGAGCAGACTTTGAGAGATTGTGTTCTTTAAATCAAACAGGGTGCCCGCTCACACCTGATCATCATCCATTGATTGAAAACACCTGACTCTAATTTCACCTTCAAATGAACTGATAATCCTAGAGGGTCACATACTTTTACCATTCATAGACATGTAATATTGGATCATTTTCCTCCGTTAATAACTGATCAAGTATAATATTTCTGTCTCATTTGTTTAACTGGGTTCTCATCAATTTTTAGGACTTGTGTGAAAATCTGATGATGCTTTATTCATGCAGAAATATAGAAAATTTAAAATAATTCACAACCATTCAAGCACCACTGTATGAAGCAAAGTAGAGGCATCCAAAAAGAAGAAGGAGAAAAAAAAAAAAAAAAAAACTTACTGCAGTGTACTCCTGCACAACCATTTCAGGCGTTGGTCCCAGGACCATGTAGAAATCCAGAATGCCTCCAATAGTGCGGTAGGTTAAAGCTGGAGTTGGCTGGAATGTAACATCTGGACGCAACATAAAAAGACAGTCAATTTAATTAAAACTTAAAGTGAATTGCTAAGTAAAATGTGTATTTTTGTGCAGATATTTTTACTCATCTAGTTATTTTGGAGTTCATAGAATAGGTTATTTTTGTTCTTCCATAAGACTCCTATCAGCTGGACCACAAGTTGGGTCTATACTAAACTTCATAAATGTAAGGAATAAATTGGTGGGTGCTTAAAAGTTTGGGTTTTAAGACTAGACAGAATGAAACTGAGGTCAGGCTAAATAGTTTACTTGTCATGTGATTACCCTAAAAGTAAAGTGTATTTGACTGTAATGGTTGTAACTAAAACAATGAGAAACAAAGGTGTGTGTGGGTGTATGTATTTAATGTGTATCTTTTGGAGAAAAAATGTTTTTGTCTTACCCATGGCATTACTATTTAGCAACAGTATCCCATGAGCATCTGCAGTGTTCTCAAGGCCCATATAAAAGGGATGGACACCATAACAATTCATCTTGTACTGAAGCAAAGAGAAAGACAAAAAGAGCATCATAAGTAAAACTGTTAACTTTAGCCGTGTTGTGTAATTTTTGTTGTTTGTACTGAGACTGCGTTGGTTTTCTTACAAGCATATAGATGTTGTTAATGCAAAAATAATGATATTTGTAATTTCTGTGCATAAGCTTCTGACAAATGGTTTCTGCTCATGTCTGTGAAGTGAGTTCAGCAGACATCAGCTGCTTCTGGGTCAGACAGCTCAAAAAGCTTTGAGCTCTCCTGGATTTTTCCATGAGGTACACATGAGGTACACATGAGGTACGCCACAGGGAGTAGTAGTGCAGAGGTTAAAGAAGATGGGCCTGTGATCAGAAAGTTGCAAGTTCAACTCCCCGGACTGACAACATCAAAATGTGGGTGGAGAAGGTGAAACACCCACACCTGCCTCCACCCTCATTTGCCCCACCCTGGGCCCTTGAGTAAGGCCTTAACCCCCACCATCTGCTCCCAAACAGGTCTCTATTGAAAATGAGTTATCATGACTCAGTGAGACTACCTGTATAAATAAAGGGTGAATAAAAATAATAAAAACACAAGACCAATGATGTGTAATCAGAGTTTTTAAATACGGACGAGTCTGAGACTTCCTTAACTCACTCGTGGGCTGACTCTGTCACGTCGGTATTTTGACTGAGGTCCTTTACAAAGGTTGTTTTCTCACCTCAGAATAAAAGTCAGAATAGAATAATTTCCATTACAGTGTCTCATTAGATTTCAAATAATCAGATGAATAAAAAACAGAGCCA
This sequence comes from Hypsolebias longignatus, assembly GCA_031762435.1. Lineage (NCBI taxonomy): Eukaryota > Metazoa > Chordata > Actinopteri > Cyprinodontiformes > Rivulidae > Hypsolebias > Hypsolebias longignatus. The sequence continues at coordinate 10,387,399 of JARVGV010001299.1, read as the reverse complement.
ACACTCTGCATAAAAGGTGACTGTGATTCTGCAGTAATAAGTTCAGGATGAATGACAGTTGCTGCTGAGTGATACTCAGATAAATACTCAAGAAAGTACTGATGCTGAGCTTTTGTACAAGAACAGAACTAGAAAGAGTAAAATAGAGCTGATGGAAAGATGTTGGAGGGGAGGAAATCTGACACTTTAAGAAGTCATTGTCCTGCAAATATAACTTGAGCATTTCACCAACAGCGACTTGCACTTTAGCTACTCAACAATAATCTAAACTTCAACTCAGTGGCTCTGAGGGCTGCTTCTCCTTCTTATTGATTTGAAAAGCTGTGCGATTTTTTTTCATTTTTTAATTACTTTGGTCATTGCCACTGTACTATATGGAGTAATGTTGCTGGAACAAGGAGGGACATTGTAATTTATTTATCCTGTAACAACAGGTGTCAACAAGTCTAAATATTTTTCACTTTTATTTTCTGATTAAAATAGAAAATACATGTATATTAAAATAAACCTATCTCAATAAATAAAATTTAAAAAAACTGACTTTCAGAACTAATATTTTCGGTAAACATAAACTGGTTTTAGATAGTCCCAAATCAGTTTCTACTTTCAGAAGAGCACATGGTTTTAAAAAGTCACTATATCAAAACTACTGACTGTTTCAGTCATTCAGGTAAAGCTGGTTGAAATGTTTTTAATCATTTGCCAGAGACTCCAAGGTGACAGTGTCATCATTGCATAACCCCTTCTGATGATAAAATGTGTGCTCTGCCTTTGACCCATAACACGTGAGACACACCCAAGTGAAGCAGCGGGCAGTGCCTGGGGAGCAGTGAAGGACTACCGGTAAGTGTCTTTCAAGGACACCTTGGAATACAGACATGGCAGGGAGTCAAACTTGTGAATTTCTGGTCCCAAGTTGGCTGCCCTACAGCCACAGGTGCCCAGGTTTCTTTGGTTTAATGCAATACTTCCTCCTCCTTTGTCTGTTACTGTAAACTGGCAGTCAGCTGTTGGCTGACGGATTAAGATTTTTACATGTATAATCTAATCAAAGTTATGACAATATGTGGTACAATTTGCTTTATTAGTAATAATAGTTGCTTTTTTTTTTTAAACATGTGGTACTTGTAGCCACACATTAAAATGGAAGTCGGCACCTCCCTTACTTTAAGTGTCATGCTCCATGGATGGACTTTCATGGTGGCAGCCATCTTGGATTGTACCATGGCAACCCAATTTCCAAAAAGAATCGTTCTTCCATGCAGTGACACAACAAAATGTATTTTGCTGCCCTGTTTGTTTTTCGAGTTATCTAGCTAACAGCATGCATGGACAGACAGACGAAGGGTATTTCCAATTCCCTTTCTTCGCTTCACGACAGGGGATAATACGCAGCAGTGTATACATTTTTCTTCTTTTTTTTACTGCTCCTTTATTCACAGGTCACCACAGCAAGCTAATTTGAACAGAGATTTGGAAATTGTTTTTATGCCGGATGTCCTTTCTGACACAACCACCAACCACAGAGCTGCCAAAGGGTTGCCATGCAGGGTGTCCAGGGGAGCAGGGGATTGTGGGTCTTGCTCAAGGGCCCAGAGTGGGGCAAGTGAGGGTGGAGGCATATGTGTGTGCTTCATCTTTCCCACCCACATTTTGATGCAACTATCAGTGCATTTGAACTGGCAAATTTCCATTCACACCTTCTCTAACCTCTGAACCCCAGATTATATAGTGTATAGCCCAGTTAATGTTTCCTTACAAAATGCTATGAAACTGTTGTATTTCATCTCAAGGTTATAGTACCATCAAAATTTTATCCAGGCTCATAGATATTTTGGATGATCAAACGTAGTAATATATCAAAGTAAGTGTGAATACAGAATTTTTTGTGTCTCTTTTCCCCCTAACTCTCACCCCAGGGGCCCCATAACATTTGTTTGAACCCTGTAAAGCTGTCTTGAAAGCTCAGCAATTATGCTTGATATTGCTGATCCAGGTAGAAACCTTGACCTCTATGGCCTTGACACTGTTAAAAAAAAACATGATGACGCTCCAAAACTGGGCCTCATATCAACAGAACCACATCAAAGTGACATGACTGAGAGAAAGACAAGTTTATGTACTGTACAAGGAGGTTGTTTACAAGTCACCTCTGCAGTCTCTGGAGGGTGTGATGTTTAAAAAAAAAAAAAATTCAGCATTGCTATGTAATATTGCATATAAGCATTGGGACGGAGCTCGCCAAACGTTAAAACTCAGAGGTGAAAATGTGGATTGGAGGGTACAACTGTGTGATTTAATGAGTTTTCAGACAGTTCTTGAGCTAGGTGATGTGCTTGTAATATTTGCACCGAAAACAAAAATAGAAATTCCAATTGAATCATTCCTGGAGGATTTCTATATTCATTTTTAATGTGTGCATGTTGGCAGCAGTGCTGTGATTTAATATGATACTTACACCAGGAGGCTGATCCTTGGAGAACATACCCCAAGTGTGATAGTTGAGATCGTGTTTATAGGTGGGATGCTCTGTTTCTCCGAAGCCGTACACAAACTCTGATGACAGCCGAGTCGACACTTGGATGAACATGTCTGAAAAGGTGAAACCTGGCACGGAGGAGTCCCAACTATGCAAAGTGACAGGATTAAATAAGTGAGAAAGAGGGTGGTAGAGGGAATTATTGTCAAAGACAGTTACTCAAAATGTCTTATGTTTAATAAGCATAATAACCCACAGGAATTGCAGCCTTCCCTTTGCTATAATTCATAAATTTTAATTAGTTAAACTTGGCTTGACACTTGGAAAAAAAAAAACATAGACCCTAACTACAAAATAATGACACCCTTGCTTTGAGACATGCTTGGAATAAACTCCAATGCTTTGCTGCGTTGCATGACATCATTATAACTGCTGAACAACAGGGAACTACTTTAGGCATCAACTGCACCAAACTACCCTGAGCATATCTAATTTGGCAACAAAACTTGAAGAGTTGAGTCAGCACTGTTACATTAACCTCATAGGAGAAAAAATAAAAATAAAAAAATGGCTGCAGTTGCAAAATAGCTGAAAATATATTTTGTGATGTCTTAGTTGATAGCTTTTTAATATGAGCAACAAAAGTGCCCCAAAACATGAATCACCCATAAGGGGGCATTTTATTTTAAAATAGCAAAACACATTATTAAATGTAGGAGCTGAGTTATGATATGGCTGAGTCTACACAGGTTGCAATACCAAAATAATTTCCTTAAAAATAAATGTAATTGACTAAATACTCAAGACATGTTATTAATGAGTTAAGCCTCACAATGAACTTGAGTTTCTCTGAAACACTCACATCTTGGTTCCTGTGCTTTTCCTTACGACCTGGATGCCAAATGGCTGGGAAGTAACTGAGACCTTATAAAGCCTTTTGGACTCATCAGTCTCAGGAGTTGTAGGAATGGACAGAGGCACTGGTACCTCGTAGCGATCAGAGGTCGGGTCCCAGATCTGGACACCACGAAATTAGCATATCAGTGCAATTGTATACATGTATTTGTATAAGGATGGTAGAAAAGTAAATACATGAGACTGAATGGATATACATTTAAGGGGATTATATGTACAGTACACACCTTGAACTGGACCATGTCACTGCTATGATACCGAACCTCAACACGGAGGTTGTCAATGTCCGGCGACTCTAGACGACCGCTGGTCCTGTATTTCATGTTACGAGTGATATCAAGGGTGATGCCAGAATTTGTTTCTGTAGTTGTTTTAACAGTGTATCCATAGTCTTCTGGATAGTAGCACAGTGGAGCACCTACTATAGAGCTTAACTAAAAAGAGTGAAAGATTTGAAGGATTATGGAGAGTTTAAGGGGATGGGAATGTTTTAAACATTAGAGCGATTCCTCACCTTCCAGATGCAGCCTCTGGCCTTACATTTGGCCTCATCTACACCCTCTTCTGGATGGCAGTCAAAACGTTCATACTCCGCAGGCTTCATATCCCACTTAACCTGATATGTCTCCCCCAGGATCAAGGGCAGATCCTTCAAGATAAGCACCTGTGCATAGGAAATATATCTACTGTAAGCCAACATTGGAAAAAATGTATCTCAACAGAAGAATACACACAGCACTTTTTTTTTTTTACTTTATTTGATAAATTCAGTTTTTTTTTTCTTCAAATGCATTTTTTGTGTCACTTTGGTCACAACAGTCACCATTTAATTAAATACTGTATTAAATTGTTTGTAAATTTCTATGATTTTTGTTTTCAATCCCTTTATTTTAGGACTATGCTTCTCTAATTACATTATGCAAGAAAAACAACCAAAAAAAAGGGGTTCTATTTAAATAAGACCATTTTAAACAGACTGCAAATCAAGTTAAAACAAGTAAAATGTGTATAAACAATATGGGAACACAAGCCATTTAAATCTAAAATGAACCCTGTGAAGTGGGTTCATACACTGCAACACTACTGTTACTCTTTGAGTCCATATGTATTTAATGATTTTTGGCATCTGTGAGCCATTTTCAAGGTCTGAGCTGGGCTTACGAAGACTAATGGTCACGACAAGCCAGAGTTTAAGTTTAACAGCACATTTACCCTTCACCCCCAGGAAATGATTACCACAGAGAATCATTTGATAAATGCATGCTTGTGTGAGTGACCAGAGAGACCTTGAGGATCTATACAAGAGCATCTGCAGCCACATACACATGAGCGTGATCGCACAAGCATGAATACACAAGCGCACAAAGGAAATCTCTACAGCCCTACTTCACTGGGCCTCTTGACACTTTATAAACTCTTGCCTTTTGCTCATAACCATGAAAGCCTATTGAAGAGTCATTGTTCTTGGGCATTTGCTTCACTCTTTCTTTTGGCTTCCCACACAGATAGTACCCCCCTACACAGACATTTACAGAAGGCTCTTATGATCTCCAAATAATATAAATTGTTGTCATTTTTAACAGAGGCCAACCTTCAAATGCACAGCTCGGATTTAATCCCAAGTTTTACTGAAACGAATGGTTGAAGAGAGGCTGCTTTAGACTCGATCAAAAATGCAACTTACCCACAGAAGCACAGCATGATACAACACAATAAAAATACTTTAAAACATTTGCTTGTTGAACTGTTTCAAAATTACAGAATGTAAATCATTTAATATTAAAAACATAAACAATTAGTTGCATTTACTTCTAAAAATCTTGATAATAGGTTGGTGGTTTTACAGGTTCAGGTATATCAGTGTACATAAAGATAGCAATATAATTGTTTTAAATATCTTTAAAATATCTGCTGCAAATCTAACACTAATCTGAATAAGCTGAAACAGTGGTTACATATATTTAAAGATGAACAGTGCACAAATTGAAATATCCTCTTATGCTGCTATTTCTACAAGCAGTATTAGTTTCTCTCTAGCAATGCATACTGTTTAGGAAGGGGGCTACTAGTCTACCAGCCCCCCTTCTGGCATTACTAAAATCCTGGACTATGAAAAACATAGCATTTAATGGTATAATATGTGTCTACTATGGCACAACTTGCTTTCTTCATTACTGCAATGAAATGTATTTATGTTTTTGCCTCATACAGTGACCTAACATGCCTTAAAAAGATAATCTGATCATTTATGAGTTGATGTTCTGTCAAATAGTTGTCAATAGTTAGTACCTTATGAGATGTCAGTCAATTATCACAGTGTATGGAGAAAAGAACAAATGGCTTTGGTTAGGCTAATGGGTAGCAAAACAAGAGCTCAGTTTGAATGGTTTTCAGATGAAGAAAAATGGCTTAAAATGATGCACTAAAATAAAATAAGTTCTACATTAGCTAATACTAACCCTCTACACTTATGAATGGCATAATTTTAATCAGTTTGTTGCTGTTGTCTCAACCAAATAAAATGCATGCTACAACACAAATGTATCTGTGCTGAGTATAGACCCACTGAGATGGACAGAATATGTTGATGGTGCAGAGACTGCCAATCTATCAGTACCCCTGACCAGCCCATTCGCCAGTCAAAATTTTTCTCAACTCCCCGTGGACTGGTACATTTGCAGCCTCAGCTCCTTCTGCACATACAAGATTTATGCTCAGCGCACATACATTTGAGTAGTAGCACGTATGTTGTTTGGTAGAGCAAACAGCAATAAACTAATCAAACAGTGACATGCATACACAGTGCTTTAATGTTAGCCTCTTGAGTGTTATGCTGGTGTGGATTCTCAGTCGTCCAGGATATGTTACATTCATAAAAGTTTAAATAACAAAACAACTGGACTGCTGTTCTGTGGCTTTCCATTTGGGGGACTTCATCAGTTCAAAAGCATGTCTTGAATGTGGAGTTTCAGGGTTTTAATAACTGAATGAGAGGTTTTATTATTTACCAGGATTCACTCAAAATTTAGATTAAGACTGCACTCCCCTCTCAGTTTAAAATGTGTGCTCTGAGACTTACTCCTCTGTTTAAAGTTCTTGTACTCCCCACCCCTCCTCCATTAACATAAATGGCTTCCTTCACCCCCAGATAGTAAAACCGTTAACTGTGGTATAACCTGATCATCCTAAGAAGATTGCTATAGTCAACACTTTTACCTCAAGTCCTCACTTTTCTAACACTGTGCAGCTTTAGTCAACATCAACACTGAGGGTAAAAAAATAAATAAAATAAATCTGAGTCTTCTGGCTGCCAGATGTTTTGCTTTGTCTGCAAGTCAGTCATGAATTTTGTATGCTATTCAATGTGAGTGAGGTTCATCACATGACTTTTACTCTGCAGAATGCAAGCTGACATCTACTGAAAGTATATTTAAAAAAAAAAAAGGCACAGTTATACTAGATTTGAGATGGAAAATAAAAATAATGGTCATCAGATGTTTTTTTTTTTACATTTAAGAAAGATAAATTAGATGAAAAGTCACTACATATTCATCAACACATGAAAAATGTATATTTTATAAAAACTGTTTGCTTAATGAGAGGAAATAGATGCATTTATTTATTTATTTAATTAAATTTTTTTTTTTTTTTTTTTTTTTTTACATAGAAACATGTTAATTTACCTTCTTGGCTGCATCATGAGTTATGCTGGTGCTTGGCAGTGTGGTGACTGTTCCAGTACCATTGTGGGTGACAGAGACAGATGAGGGACGATTAGGCACTCCGAGGACAGTGATGTCCTCAAACTTAAGGTTGTTTGGGTCTTCGTAACCAGCGTTGGTCACCTGCATTACCAGTATTCCCTAAAAGACAAGCATACTTGCACATGCTGAATGTGGAATGCATTTAAGCTTGACTTAAAGCATCACTCCTACCAAAGCTAACATTGTGTCAACCAGAGCAAGTCAGTAGGGAATGAAATCAAAACATTTCCATCAAACAACTGTTACTATAGATTTCCTATGAGCAGACCTCTGACATGTGAGTAAAGCTATACACAAAACATGGCTCTTGTGCATTAAACATGTGAGGCAATCCTCACTTCAGCTACTTGATCCAAAAAGCTTTAGCCACACAACATGGATCAGTCAAGCTGGGTGTACAGGACTGGGAATTCCAAAGCCCCAAGTGATTTTCAATTTTAAACTTGAGCACTGATCAGAGAGAATAAACCAGCTTAATTTACAAAGAACATTGTAATGGCATGAGATAAAGAACTTACATTGTCCAAAGAGAATTTGTAGTGGGCATAGTTTTGAGATTTTACTGTATCTGTAAAACAATAAATAAAAAAATTAAATTAAATTAAAAAAAGTAAAGATATTAGTGTCACTCAACAGCATAAATGACATTTGTTTGTAGGAGCTGATTTGCAACAGTTTCATACTTCTGTTGTCTCAAGCATGTTGAGCACAAACAGATTAGTGCTTCCATTAAGTGATCAAAAATAAACGTGTAATCAGTGAAAATAACACAACGCTGTATAAAAAATTATAAACACATTTGCTCAGTTTGAGAAAAGCAGCCACACCTCGGGAATCTCCATCATCCCAGAATAGCTCTCCGGCTGCCTGGTTGTTGTCATCAAGAGCAATGATCAAACCCATGGGGTTACGCCGACTACGCGAGCACAGACAGGTGCATGGAATTACAATTCATACAATCAAGTGACTGCAAACATATACATGTATCTCCAAACAAATGCATACGAATTGAATATGAGCGACACCATGGTACATTTATGATTGCACACTTGTTCATGTGTGACAAAATGTCACAACAGCTGTACCTGTATGTGGTGGTGACCTCAGGTCTCTGTGTAGGGAGAATGGCCCCTCCTCTGATGTGTAAGCCGAGCTTGTCACCTGGCAGATACAGTTCAACATGCTTTTTGCGTTCTGTCAGCCGTTCCATCTAAATTGATTAGATCAAAAAATGAGTTTAGTCAATGAAACTTCCTTCCTTGTGGGTAAAACAATCATTGTGCTAACCCTCAAGGTGAGGAGAGGGGTTGCAGCTATCTACTGGGGTGAGCATGAAAATAAAGGCTTTAGGCTGGCATGAAATTGCAGTTTTTCACAGCAGGGTTTCACTTTTCCTGAAGCTACTGTTACATCTGCAGGAAAGCAGGATGTGGCTGTTTTACCGCTGTTGTAAAAAAGCTTGATTTGAGGTTCTGCAAATGTACTGTGGTTTCCTAATTTGCCTCATAATGAAATGCAGATGATTCAAGGAACTGTAGAAATGATTAGCCTTTGTTTTTTATGAATTCAAAATGTGTTCATTTTGCTTTACAGTGATTCCTCAACAATCACGGGGGTTACATTCCAGAGACTCTTTGGTATGTAAAAGTCTGTAAAGTAGCAATGTTATATTGTTTTATATAATTATTTATATCATGGTTTCACTTAGATAACTTGCCATGGACGGGCGCTCACCTCGTCCATGATTTTTGTCGACGGTGGGGTTGGGGGGAGACGGAGAGGCATCTGAGCTGTTAGGGTGGGGGGCTTCAGGTGAGGGTTCAGTGTGAAGGAAAGGGAGAGTTAGCGCTGCTTTAGCTTCTTAGCTAGTGTGCCTATATTGTGTAGCAAGATAAGGCAGGGTTAAAGCCTTATCTTGCCAAATTAATTAATATCCCCACTTGTTCAAGTCAAGAGAATATTAATTATAAACACGGGTTCATTTCTTTTTCAG
>JARVGV010001299.1:9858748-9871575 GCA_031762435.1 Hypsolebias longignatus | reverse complement strand
GTGTTCCAGTTAAAAGACGTGCAGCAGCATTTTGCACCAGCTGCAGACATGCAAGTGAGGACTGGCTGACTCCAAGACAGAGAGAATTACAATAATCCAGCCGTGATGAAATGAAGGCATGGATTACTGTTTCAAACTGTTGCCTTGAAAGAATAGGTTTCATCTTTGCCAATTTTTTCAAATGAAAAAAACAAACAAACAGACTTTACTGTGGCCCTTACTTATTTGACGGTCTAGTTCAAAATCACTGTCCATCTTAAAACCAAGATTTGGAACGGTAGCCTTTACGTACATTGTCAGGGGTCTAAGTCATCTGGAGGGTTTGAACAAGCTCCACTAGGTCCAAAAACAAGCACGTCTGTTTGTTTTTTTAATTTTTTAATTTTTTTTTTTTTCATTAAAATGCAGGAAGTTTAGGGCCATCCAAGCTTTAAGGTCCTCGAGACACGATAAAAGAGGTTTAATGGACCAGGCATCAATTCGTCTCAAAGGCAAATAGATTTGGCAATCATCAGCATAGCAGTGAAAGGAGATGCCATGTTTTCTAAAAATTGATCCTAGAGGAAACAGATATAAAGAAAAAAGCAAAGGCCCTAAAATTGATGAGGTACGCCACATGACAAAGGAGCAGAAAAGGATTCATATCCAGCAATTTTTACAGAAAACATCCAACAATACCAAAAATATAAAGTGTAAAAAGAATCAGTAAATAAGGATCTAAGATATCAGCTAAGATTTATGCTAAATTAGTGGCCAATGGTATGCTAAAATACCTATACACAGAACACTAACAGTGCAAAACAATACACCGAACAACAGCAGCATGGTTCTCATGGGTTCTGTTAGGCTATAATTTACACACCTAATGCAAGCACTAACATAAACTAAACTAACATAAAGTGGGATTTATTCAAATCATGCAACAAATGCAGAAACTAGGTGCCAAAAGTGAAAAAGAAATAAATCTACAGCAGCATGGTCCTATTGGCAGCGTGTTTCTGATGACAGTGAGGTTATATTAGCAACATGGTCCAAGCAGCATGGCACTGTTAGCAGTGTGGTTCAGTTAGCGACGTGGTCTTGTTAGCAGCATTAGAAGGTCCCTTCGGCAGCATGAGGATAATAAGGACCACAGCAGCTGCCTCCCTGCCCTCCAGAACCGATTCATGCATTCACCGTATTTCTTTTGAATTGCTGCAATTTATTTTTGTCTTTATCTTTCTTTGTTTTGATGCTGCAGATTGTACAAAACACCACTGTCCAACTACTGACAGATGAGAGAAGACATGGTTCATGTGAAACCTTTATTGGCCTCCCTGCAGTGGCTCTCATCTGTTTCTGGATCCAGTTTGAAATTTTATAGCCTGGTTTTAGGACTTTGGACTATAAATGGCACCAGCTTACTTGTCCAAAGTATTGCAGCCTCACACTCCAGCCAAGGCACTGATGTATAAAACTTCTTTTTTGTTTTCCAGTATTTTCAGGTGCTCACTTAAAAACAGAAGTAAGAGAGCCGTATCAGTGGTGGCTCCTAATCTGTGCAATCAGAGCAGCACAGACCATTAATTATTTGAAAACTTTTAATAAAACTCATTTCTTCTCACTAGTTTTTTAGGTTGAGCAAAGTTACGATTATTAAGCTATTGTTGCTTTACTTTATTTTTATATGCTCTTAAACATTTTTTAAGACTGTTGATTATAAAATGTATTCTTTGTAAAGCATTTTGAAACAGTTGTTTTAAGTATTATAGTGGGGGGTGGGGGGATATCACTTTACAGAAGTTTCACTGATAATCAAAGCATACGTGTGGCCAGCTCCTATAGCATGACAGAAAATTCATCTGAGCTCGCCCCGGGCGTCACCATGGCAACATACTGGCTTTCTGACTCATGTATTCATTGGGACAAACTCAGAGATTAAACTGATTTCTATGACAACATCGGCAGCTGCTTCACTGCGAACGTACGAGATAGACAGTCGTTTTGTTTTGTGTTAAGATAAAAAGAGAGCCAAAGCTGAGCATATCTTCCAAATACAATAACGCTGTGCACATTTTTCAGAGTAATCCTCTGCCTCTCTGGAATTGAAGTGCCCCATAAAGTCTCCAATGCAGAAAGTGAAAAGAGGAGCTGCATTTCCTTGGGTATTAATACCACCCCTGGGAGGGAGCACTAAACCAGAGACGGAGGTAGGTGTCTGTGGAGGGCGTCTTCATTCAGCAGAGGGCAGTAAATCAACTCACGCTGGAGGCACAAAGAGGTTGAAACTAGAGTGGCCACGCTCCACCTTCTATTGGTCATAACCTGTCTTTCTCACCGCCAGCTGACGACCTCTCTTCCTCTCTAATTTAGCCAGGTCTCTCTTGTAAATGAGTCCTCGAGGCGCAATGGGATTAACCTGCCTAAATAAAGGTTGAATGAATATTTCCCATTTTTCCAGCCTTTAATTTATCTGCAATTAATTTACATGCGTGTTACGAGTAGTTCTTTCTCCACCAACCTAAACGCCTGAATTTTGTCCTCCCAGGTTGCTTTTTCTCGTCGTCCTTTTCTCCCACAGGCTCAATTGTTTCTTCAAGCCTGTTGCAAGCCACCGGAGATACGATAAAGGAGGTTAGTTCTGTCACGCAACATAGGTTTATTTTTTGTGGCTTATACTGTAGTCATTTTCTACACCCATTCATTATGAAGCCAAAGAATGACTAGAAACAGACAAAAATCTATCATTTAACAGATGAAGTTTGATTAGTGCTAATAACATACTTAAAGTATAGGACAAAGTTCAATTCAATTCAGTTTATTTATATAGCTACAAGTTACAACAGAGGTCATCTCAGGGCACTGAACATAAATTTTCAGACTGCTTTGAGATAACTTCATCACAGAACTCTCACCTTGAGCAAGCATGACAGCAACAGTGGGAAGAAAAAACTCCCTCACGAGGAAGAAACCTTTAACGGAACCAAGTTCAGGACAAGCGGCCATCTGCTTTGACTGGCTGGGTTTGAGAGGAACAGCAAGAAGGAACAGATACACAATGGCAGGTCAAGAATCACATGTTAAGACAGAAATAATATCAAATGAAAAATATTTGTTTGTAACAGTTCATTTAAGGACATGAGGTCAAGTTGTCCTCCAGTAGTCTAAGCCTATGGCAGCATAACAAGCCAACCCTAACAATAGGATTTATCAAAAAGGAAAGTCTTAAGCCCAGTCTTAAAACTGGACAATGTGTCAACAGACAGAAACCGGAAGTTGGTTCCACAAGAGAGGAGCCTCTGAAAGATCTTCCTCCCATTCTGCTTTTGGAAAGTCTAGAAACAAGTAAACCTGCAGTTTGAGAGTGAATATGTGCTCTGTTACGAAAATGTGGGGCAATAAGATCTGTAATATATGATGGAGCTAGGTTGTTGAGGGGTTTGTAGGTGATTATTTAAAAAAAAAAAACATTATTGCTTAGTCATTGTTGTGATGAGTATAAATCTAATATTTACTCTATTCCAGTCACTGCTATCTCCAGAGAGGGAAATGGGCCATTTTAACTGCTAATTCATTCGCTGTTAATTTTAACTACGGTATAAATGTAATTCATGCTGTTGTGTTCATTTGTAATCATCTGCTCACACAGACTCATGTTTGTGCTGCTGTTGTTTGGTGTATCACTGTTTTTGCAGTCTTTAGCGTATTCTTAGTTTAGCATATTCTTATTTCATATCTTAGGTCTTATTACTGTCTTTTCTTTTACAATTTAGACTTTTGTTGGATGTAACTGGGACCCTGTGTGCACAATTTCATTCCGCCACATGTACCACATGTGATGCGAATGACAATAAAGAGCATTGACCTTGACCTTAACTGTGTCACAAAACAAGGTAGGAGAAGTGAGACCAAACCAAAAACACGACAGACTTCTTGAAGAAAACCAAAAATCTAAAAAGCTAACATTTTGTTGATGACCTGGAACAGAAAAAAAAATCTATAAAATGCTGCCTTTACTTTCATAAAGTAATTTATTTTGATTTAATTTATAAAAATGCTTGTTTTCAGATCTTAAACTAAACTGTGGGGATCAAGACTTATTCTCATGTAGATTCACCCAACCAGTGCTTTGTCAGGGGTTAGGAAATTTGTAATTTGTCTTGAAATATACTGTAGTGCTTTAGAGTTTGGTATTTCCCTCTTTGTGTTTTGGCAGCAGGGGGGGCTACTTTGGTGTTTGGGGCTGAGGTAATTTGGTGGTCAGCACCGTGGTCGTGCAGTCCTGAGGCTGTGGGTTCAAGCCCATATTGCATCTGGAGTAAAACAATTGCCAAATATTTCATACAAGTTTGCTTTCTGTGGCAATATCTGAAGAAGGGAGCAGCCAAAAGAAACTCCTGTTTTCATAGCTAATGTCATCTAACCCATTACAACATACTGGGAACATATATGTCACTTACCTGGTCCACTGATAACAAAAATATAAATAAATAACAGATCTAAAAGAAGTCCACAATGTTCTGCCATCTGGAAGGGAGTGGTTGGGAGGAATAGCCTCCCTGATCTGAACCCAGATGGTGTTTGATTATCTGTGCTATGGGTGTCCAGAACAAACACCCAGTTTGAGGGTGGTTCGTGTACCTGGTACCAGGCCACCTTAGGCCAAAGGTTGATGACCGATGGTGTGGGAGACTTTGCTCATGTGGAGGAGTTCATGAGTGATGTAGGATGGAGCAGGAGATGGATCAATGGATTGGAGCCTCGCCCTCAGTAATGAGGACATTACGTCGGTCAGTCGTGATGAAGAAAGAGCAAAGTCGAAAGGCAAAGCTCTTAATTTACTGGTCTGTCTACATTCCAACCATCATCTTTGGACATCAGGGTTGGATCGTGACCGAAAGAGTGAGATTCCAGATACAAGCGGTCAGAATGGGCTTCCTTCACAAGAGACAGGTTCAGCCTTAGAGGCTGAGGAGCTCTGTCATCTGGAGGGAGCTCCGAGTAGAGCCGCTGCTTCTCCACATCGAAAGGAGTCAGTTGAGATGGTTTGGTCATCTTATTAGGATGACTCCTGGATGCCTCCCTTTAGAGGTTTTCTGGGCACGTCCCACTGGTTGGAGGTCCCAGGGGTGTTCCTTCTCTGGCTTGGGAATGCTCGGGACACCCCATGACAAGCTGGATAGTGCTGCTGGGGAGAGGGGTGTCTGGGTTTCTCTCCTGGACCTGTTGCCTCTGCAACTCAACTATGGATAAGTGGTAGAAAATTGGAGATGGAGAATTTCCTGCCACAGCCAACAGACTGACAAGGTCATTATTTATTTCATACATAGTAAGCAAGTGTTCTTTGTTTCATGTTTCCTTTCATGTTTAGAAGAACACAGCTCCTCTTTGAAATGAAGGATGATAATAATGAGATGCAGTTTGTGCGTTAATATTATTCATTAATATCAATAGAGCAAAACCACACGTCAAACATCACACAGGTTAGCTCCTACTGACACATTTACACTAAATTTCTGTGGAAAATTCAGGGACAAAAAGGAGTCAAGAACAAAATGGTTGGCTAAAGGTCTCCATATATTGCTAGTTTATGCTCTATAACAAAAAAATACAAATATTCATATTAATATTCATATTTTATTCATATTAATATTAAAATTAGTCTTTACAGCACTTTTATGACCCCTTTCAACCATATAACACCCTACTTAGTGGTCAGAAGCTCAACCTATTTAATGTGAGATAGAAGCTGTCTTTGTTACATCAAATGAGTGACACTGAACTGGGTTAACTTGCACTTACAGGTACATAGTTCCTCATTTATTATGGTGGTTACGTTTTGGACCCCATAATAAGTGAAAACCGCAAAGTAGGAATGCTATACAGGCAGTCCCCGAGTTACGAACGAGATCCGTTCCTACGGCCCGTTCGTAACTCGATTTGCCGTACGTCGGAGCGCCGGCCACATGGCTGCCTTAACTCCGGATTTTCGGTTGTAACTCGAAACTGAAACCACATGGCGGCCGTAACGTCTTTTTAAACACATTTTTTTCAATGTAAAACAACAACAGCGTACTTAGAACGCCGTTTTAATGTATTTCCGAGCAGTTAGCTAACAAAATACCCTCAAAAAAATTGGAAAAAAATAAAATGCTGCATAAAAAAGACAACTTAAGGTGTGATGACGTCACTGGGGGCGGCGCCGTAAGTCCGAAATGCCGTAAGTCGATAGCGCCGTAAGTCGGTGACCACCTGTATTGTGAAAAAGTAAAAAATACTACTACTACTTCTAATAATAATAATAATAATAATAAAATCGGAAACTGTCCCCCGCCTGTCACACAGTGACTGCTAGATATGGGCACCAGTGACCCCTGTAACCTGGAAAGGAGAAGCAGGTAAAGATAATAATCAATGGAAGTGAATGCTATATAAAGTCAGTTAACATAATTCACTTACAACATTGCATGACAAAGTTTATTTAGTTTGTAACTGTTTTCACCACCAAAAGGTGTCTGTGATGCCACATGGATGTTGGTCTCCTGAGGTTCATGCATTAGTTCAGTAGGAGTTGTGCAAAATTTTGGACTGACTAGACATCATGAGCAGGCAGACTGATATATTCCACAGCCTTCACATTTATAGGATAACACACACATTGTTTGGTAAATGTTTAATATTAAGTAATGTAGTGTGTTTTTTTCAACGGGTACAAATTACTTTATTTTTATGAAAGAGCTATTTTTAAAAACCTTAAAAATAGTATAAAAGTTGCCCCACATTTCGCTTTAGCCTTGTCAAGACAATGATTTTGCTCATGTGTTCTGTGACTTATCACTACTCACAAGGTAGTAAGTCTTTATTACTCTTTGACAGAACGTCACTTCAAAAATCACCAGACTATCCTGAATAAAGTCAAATAATGTAGGTGTTTGCTGGGCCGTCACCTTCTATATGTGCGTTTTTGTGCCTGTACATAAAATACAGGTAGTCCTCGAGTTACGTCACCCCAACATACGGCAACTCGGACTTACGAACGCCTCCCAGTGACGTCATCACACCTCCCATTGACTTTCAATAGCGGCACAGTGCTGTTTCTTTTGTGTGTTGGGTGTTAATAACTTTCCCTTTAAGACCCTGTGGACTCCTCCCCCTCTCTGGCGTCCATCTTGTTCTGTGAACACATGTGCTGGGAGTCCATTTTGTTTGTGCTCTGAGCGGTGCAGCCTGTAAAATTAGCAGCAGCTCTTGTTCTAATAAACTTCGTTGGTTGGACTTACCAGTAAACACTCCTGACTCAGGTGGATTGGATTTTAAAGAAAAAAGAGAAAGAGTGACAGCGAGGGATACAGGTTTTTACCGTTTTATTTCATTATGAAACGTACTGTGCAGTATTTTATGTGTTTTTTGAGGGTACTGTGTTAGTTAAGTCCTTGGAAATACAGTACTGTACATGTTTAAGGTACAGAATGTACGCTGGCGTGTTACGTAGAAAAAAAATTGTTTAAAACGCTGTTTACCGTGCATTTTTCGACTTACGGCAAAAATACGGACTTACGAACGCCACGTGTAATGAGTTCAGACGCGTTAAAATCAGGTTACGAACGGTGCGTAGGAACGGAACTCGTTCGTAACTCGAGGACTACCTGTAATGGAATGTTCCTCAAACATGACTGGGTGTGAGGTTAGACATAAAAACTGATCTGAAATAATTTAAATGTAAAATATTTCCATCCAGTTTGCATTCTGTTTTGTTCTACTGTAAAACAACTTTTAGCCTAATTCACTTTAAAAAATAAATAAATTGCAGTTGATTGTATGTAATGTGGGACAGAACAATGGCTCCGTTGGTAGAGCTGCTGCCTCCCAGCGAGCAGGTTGCACCAGTTCATTCCCAGCTTGGGGGGCTTTCTGGGTGGAGTTTGCATGTTCTCTTCGTGCATGCGTGGATTTTCTCCAGGTACTCCAGTTTCCTCCCACAGACCAAAAACATGCATGTTAGACTGATTGGTAGTGAGAGAGTGGATGGTTGTTTGTCTCTATGTGTCCCTGTGATGGACTGGAGACCTGTCCAGGGTGACCCCCACCTCTCGTACAGTGATGCCTGGAAATGGGCACCAGTGACCCCCATGACCCGAAAAGGAAGAAGCAGTGAAATGAGACATGGATTATAATAGCCTTTTTTCATTTTTTACATCTGTATTTCTTCTTTTAAAACATTTGCTTCAATGATTCCTTGTTTTTGTTTACCACTTCACTATCTTGTTTAGCTCCCTGAAAGTCAGACACATGCAGACCGTCATAGCATTCCTGAACTGCAGACCTACTCAAAATACCTTTAGACCGATCTGCTCATTGCGATAGAACAACAGGGCCCTCTAAAGGTCACATGAGGAAGAAATCCCTCCACAGCACTGAAGTGAGATTGAGAACTGAATGCCTAAAGATGTTCCTCTCAGTCACTGTTGCAGCTTCTCTCTGCCTCGAAGGGAGCGTCTCACTTTCTCACCGTCTTCTTCATAAGACGGTGACACATCCACATGCACATACTGACAACCACGTCTCATTAATACACACATCACACAGACAGGATGCTTCCTCATTTGGATGTGTGACAGGCGGGTGCATCATGAATCAAAGCCCTAACCTTGAAGAGATGGAAACTCAAAAGAAAGAATGTTGTGTGAGTTTTGATAGCTGCATTAAAGAATAATTAACAGCCTACTGATGTGAAACACAACAGACATGCTTCCATACCAAAGTCAAAGAACATGGAGTCTCTGTGGACCCTAATCAATAATCATGATGCTAGATAAGCTGTCTTCAAGTAACAGAGTGTGAAAAAAATAAAAAAAAATTAAAAAAAACAATTTCATTGCACTGCTATTATGTGAGACCCTTGTGTTTGAATTTTATCCCATGAAGTAGTTGTTCCCCAGTGTCAAGGTTATGACCCACAAATGTGGCAGGATACGCTTAAAAGGTGTTAAAATTATTAGCAGGATAAAAAGAAGAAGAAATAAATAACTCTGCTTCTAAACCTGATTTTATTTGCATGCTTTTTGCAGAGCAAATTGTCTGTTTGGGGCTTTTGAATTTTATTCAAATGAAGCCGTCTCAGACAGTGAACTGCTCTGTGCTTGAACAACTTGTGACAGGGCGTGCAGTTGTATATATATATATTTTTTTTTTAAGAGTCACAAACAGGAACCTCTGCTGCCTTTAATGATGCAGTTAGCTTCTAAACGCAGCTGGTTTTGACAAATTACGCTTAACACAAAGAGACTTTAACTCTGCATGGGAAGAAAAATGGTGCAGTGTCTGGAGACGTCAAACTGGAAACTGGGCATTCATTTTTCTTTGTCATCCAAGTGAGTGTGCTCGGCTGCAGGGATAAAGTAGTAGACCAGGGGAGGGAAGTGGAGTGGGGGTTGTATAAAGGCTTAAAGTATTTCAACTGTAAATTGTTTTATTTTCCTCGGCCTTTTTTTAAAATTATTTACACAAAAAAATCACCTTGATTTCACATTTGAATTTTTTAGCAACAGCACCGGTGTCCAGAAGTAAACTTTCCAGGTGAGTTTAAAGAGCAGCTGTGTTCTCATAAAAATGAGTTTGACTAGACCACCCTGAAAAAATGAGATGGGGAAAAGGAATGTGCTTTTTATTATTTATTTAATGAGAATTCTACCTTGATATTAAAGTAACGTGTTGATAAGCATGGTATTTGGAGAACTTGGTGTAGTATATTGCACCACATCTTCAGTTGGAGATTTTATTTTTTTTCTAATTTGTGTGCCATTTGCCTTAATGGTTCACGTTCCATTTTCATCTCTTCACCTTCTGAAGGGTTGTCTTGATTAGAGTATTAAGGTGAACAGAAAACACCCACATCCCAATTTCTTTCTTTTGCTCCTTAGTTTGAGAGATGTGCATGGATTTGTCTTTTTACACGGACATGTTTGCTCAGCTCCCAAACTCTTGCAGATGCTCCTTTTTATCAAAATTTGTGTACTTTGATTTTTAAAGATGTGTTTGGATAAGAAAACAAAATAAGTAAAGGCTTATCTACTACTCCAGACAAACAAGACTGGTGGAGGGTGTTTACCTTTTTTTTTTTTTCCCCCTCAGAGAAACCCACCTCTAATGAAACTTTCAGGAAGTAATCATTGATAGCTGTGGCACAGTGGCTCAGTTTGTGGAGCTGTTGCCTCTCAGTGAGAAGATCATTGGATCGAATCTGGGCCAGAGACCTTTCTGGGTGGAATTTGCATGTTCTCTCCGTGCATGTGTGGGTTTTCTCCAGGTACTCCGGTTTCCTCCCACAGACCAAAAACATGCATGTAAGACTGATTGCTAACTCTGCATAGTCCCTTGTGTGTAAGTGTGAATGGTTGTTTGTCTCATTTTTCTCTATGTGTCTCTGTGATGGACTTGTGACCTGTCCAGAGTGTCCCCCGCCTCTCACACAGTGACAGTTGGATATTGGCACAAGTGACCCTCACAACCTCAAAAGAAAGAAGTAGGTAAAAGTAATGGATGAATTGATGCATCATTGTTAGCACATCTACAACTGATTACCATGTCAATAACGGTTTCAGTCAGCCTTGTTTGTCTGTTAGCAAAATATTGTATAAACTACTGGATGGACTTTAATGAAACTCTTAGAAAGTAATTAGTCAACTTAATTAAAAATGTCCGCCACAGCTTATTGATCTTAGCCTATCCAAAATGGCTATACAGTAGTCCCTCGCTACTTTGCAGTTCGTTTACCACAGGTTCACTATATTGCAGATTTTCAAAGTAAGATTGGACATGACACACTTGGCTGATTGATGGATGAGCCATAGGTTGCTTATTGAAAACAAATTATTTTAAATGATTTTGAACCATGTGTGAAGCCTACACGTGCAAGAGAAAGCTCTCTCCTGCAGCTGATCAGCTGATTTCCTCATCTGCTACTTTCACACATTTCTCATGCTGCAGCTTTGTGAAGGGTTAACCCTTTGCTGTCCAGATTAACTGATTGACTTCTGTCTTCCAACTTAAAATTCAAAGTATGTCACATCGTAAAAATCACCATAATCACAAAATGTAAAAGTGTTAAAAGTTATTTTTAATTATTTTAGAACTTTTATGTTCAGTGTTTCAGTGCAACTGATCAAGCAGTTCATTTCTGCTCCGTGCCACAGAGCTGAAGCGGTGTGACATCCCTTTGATGTCCTGCTGCACTTTTCTACAATTTCAATTTCATATTTTAAATAAACAATCCATGCTGTATGGAATATTTATTTTAAATGTTACAGTATTTAAATGTTAATTGTTAATTAACGGAGGGAGATTGGGAGTAACAGGTGATGAGTGTGGTTACAGCCTGGCACGTCATGACCAAGTTTACTGAACTTGAACTACTGTATCCCTACTTTGCAGTTTTTCATTTATCGTGGGTGGGCGTGGCCCCTAACACTCGCGATAAGCGAGGGACTACTGTACATCAACAAATTTGACAGATTTGGGCAAAAACTGGTGTGGGGGTAGCTGACCATCAACAACTCATATGCCAAATGCTTACAAACCATACAGGATATCAATGTATCAGGAGATTGTGCATGATGTAATTCTTAAGGTTTGACCAAAATTGCCATAACTGTCATTTTTCAACAAAAAAGATGGCCTAAAACATTGGGCATGAAATGCTGTGGGCGATATGCATTCCCATAAAAATATATCAGACTTTCTTCTTTCTTTCTTCACCTTTCTTATTTCTTTCTTCTGCTCTTTGAAGTTTATTATTTCTGCTACTTTTAGTCCTTTTTCTTAGACAAGCAGATTATAGGTAATTGTATTGGGTTTTAGTCTGTTCTGTGAAAGCTAATGATTTAAACTAATTTTAAATGACACACAGGCTCTATGCACAGATCTGTTGACACTGACACCTAAACACCTGTTTGTCACTGATAGTTTGTCATCAATTATTATTGGCATGTGAGTAGGATGAGGAAAGGACTGATGGTTGAACTCCTGGGCAGTAGAAGCACACAGCCGTGTGTGTTCATTAAACACTTATTGACATAAGTCACTGGCTCATCCAAAGCTGCGGCCTTTTGCAAACACTTCCTTCTGTGATCTTTAAGCTGGATGTTTTGCCGAAGATATGGACTTGGGTAAATAATTTATAAGTGTGAGTGTCTGTGCGTGGGTGGATATCCACATTACATGGCCTTGCATCAGTTTAATGCCTTTGCAAAATCACAAAAAAAAAGGCCTCTTAAATTCTCAAGACTCAAGCCTCTGTTTTTCCATAAAAAAAATGTGTTACTCACAGAATAGCCTGCTGCTCTGTTTCAAACATCTTGTCCTGTCCTGCATCTCCCCTGATCTCTCTAAAGCCCGTTTATCTCTTTATAAGTTCTTTTGAAACTTCCTTGTTCCACTTTACTTGAATTTACAGTTTGATAAGCTGTGTGTAGCACAAACGTAAAAAAAAAAAAAAAATTCACAGTGATCACAAACGTGGCTTTCGTCAGATCAGATTCTTCAG
Source organism: Hypsolebias longignatus (assembly GCA_031762435.1). Taxonomy (NCBI): domain Eukaryota; kingdom Metazoa; phylum Chordata; class Actinopteri; order Cyprinodontiformes; family Rivulidae; genus Hypsolebias; species Hypsolebias longignatus. Next base: position 9,859,055 of record JARVGV010001299.1, on the reverse strand, counting down.
TTTTAAGTTGACAGCTTCACAGTGGAAAGAACAATTTGAAGAGCATCTCAGTGTGACCTCAGCAGAAGTAAGGAGTACTTTCAGGAGGATCAACCCTCACAAAGCAACTGGCACAGACAACATCCCCGGGAAATTGTTGAAATCCGCTCTGTTAGGTGCTGGCCAACATCTTTAACACCTCACTTACCCAGTTTCCATCTGCCTGAAGACCACCACCATCCCAGTCCCAACGAGCTCTACAGTGACTGGTCTAAATGACTATCGGCCAGTGGCCCTCACCCCGATAGCCGCTAAATGCTTCAAAAAA
>JARVGV010001299.1:9504012-9522677 GCA_031762435.1 Hypsolebias longignatus | reverse complement strand
GAAGTAGAAGGTCTGATGCTAAACATAGTCAGTGGTTATGCTCCACAGGTTGGATGTGATGGGGAGGAGAAAGATACGTTTTGGAACGATCTGGATGAAGTGATAAGAGAGTGTTTCCAGGCAGAAGAGAGTGGTGATCGGAGCAGACCTGAATGTGGATGAGGAAGTGATGGGTCAGTTTGGTGTCAAGGAAAGAAACCAGGAAGGACAGATGGTGGTGGATGTTGTCAAGAGAATGAAAATGGCTGTAGTCAACACTTGTTTCCAAACGAAGGAGGAACATAGTGACCTATGAGAAAAATAATGAAGACAGATCTGACACAAATCTCAGCCAATTAAAATAATTCTGACCCAGTAAAACCATGATGAGTCATTGGTTTCAAGATGGTTGTCTAGAAACTGTTCACAAGGATGGAAAACAATAAAAGTCCAGTTGAGTCAAACCAGGTTTTACAAAGTAATAGATGCAAAATTAAACCTTTGTATATGAACAAGAGTACCTACAGGTATCTTCAGAACATGATGGAGGAGCATCATGGGCTGGGCAGGCAGAAGATTGTTTTCTTAACCACTGATTGTAAAGAAAAATAGAAATCATGTGGGAACCTGGAAGTTGAAGTTGGAATGGGACCAGTGTCGCTGTAGGCTGGTTTTAGCACAAGTTTTAAGTCCAGTCAACCTCCATGTAAACAAACAGGACATCGCCTTTGATTAAAATACAGCTGACATTTTTAGATGACTTTGATAACTCTTGCCTTGACGAGCAGTAATTCATGCTTAAAAGAGAGATCATGTGACTCCAGAGGGGACAGATGGGATTAAAGCTCCACACCCTGCACACACTGGTCCCAACAACTACAACATGGCCGCTCCCCTAAACAGGATCTCACAACTTCATTTATGAATGAAAGGCAGTTGAGACACGTCATCATTATTTCATCACTGACCTTACAGCTCTCTGTCCGTCCATGATGCTCATCTTTTTCACTGTAAGCTATTCTTCTGAGGCAGATGAGCAAAAAATTCATAATATAAAAAATAAAATCCTCACAAAATTAATTTGATTCTGTTTGATATTTTTTTAAACAAACAATTTAGTTTGATAAATATGGCTTTAAAAATACAACTGTAGTGAAGATTCTGCATGAGTCATTCTGGCTTACTGCTTTGAAGCATTAAAAAAAGTTTTAGTACACGGTTTAAAAATAATAATAATACAAGTCAAGTTAAGACAAGTCAAGCTCCAATCTGACAGGCTTCAAGCAAAAACTAGAGAAAAATAAACATACAAATTAGATTAAAATTATCAGAAACAAAAAAAATGTAAGGAGAGAAAGGGAGAACTACACAAAAAAAACTTTCCTAGAATAAATAAAATAATGATATAAATATTTTGCCTATATTTCACATTTATTCTTTGAAAGTGTTTAGGAAAAAATACTTAATGAAACCCTGGACAAATTTGAATAAGACTTCAGAAACCAATCATAGAATGGTCAGTGGTTAGACGGTGGGCATGTGATCGGAAGATCGCCGGTTCAAGCCCCGGTACTGACAACATCAACAAATGTGGGTGGAAAACGATGAAACACCCACACCTGCCTCCACCCTCATTTGCCCCACCCTGGGCCCCTGAGCAAGGCCCTCAACCCCCACCATCTGCTCCCTAACAGTTCTCTCTTGAAAATGAGTTCTCGTGGCTCAATGAGACTAACCTGGATAAATAAAGAATAAATAAAATAAATAAAAAATATTACAATTTGTACTACTAATGCTACTTCGCATTTTTTCACTTGTAGCGGAGCTTCAGGGTCCGGATCCCCTGCTATAAATGAGGGACTACTGTATTTGTTACATTCTAATATCACATGATGTTAAATTAGCAAGCCTTCTCTCCACATACAGCTTTAGTACAAATAATGACTGTACATGACTCCTTGTCTCCTTGTGTTGACTTTCTGCACTGTCTGTAATACCTGTACCACAATCTTGTTTGTAAATTAGGCAATTTCTGTGTTTTGTTTATATTGGGGCCTTTCTATTTCAAAATTCACCCTGTTTGGCTTACGCTGCCTTAGAAAAGTCATAGCAAAAATAGATAAATAAAAAAAAGCATTAGTTCTGTTGTTTGATAATGAAATAATAGAATCAAATTAGAAGCAACTGCAACATTTTTTCCGACACCATGGATAGTCCATTTAAGTCATAGAGAACATGATTCTCTGCATACTTGCAATTTTTGTAAATACGATACACACTTCAAATGATAAATAAATAACTGTGTGTGTTGCAGATCTTCTACAAAGTCACCAGAGAGATTTTTCCCGGTGAGGAGCTGTTACTTTTCATGAAGGCTGAGGAGTATTCATGTGACACAATGGCTCCTGATATTCACGGTCTGTACCAAACACACACACTTTTCATTTAGAAGACATGTCTGCATGCACGCTTCATTTAAACACACAAAATGCTCATTTTCTTTTCTGGTTGACTCTTCAGAGGAGAGGCAGTATCGCTGTGAAGACTGTGACCAGAACTTTGAGACCCGCAGCCAGCTTTTGGACCACCAGAAGCAGCCGTGTGGGATGCCGCCCTCTTCGTTTCTGAATCCAGGTTTGATTTAGGTTTCTGAATAAGTGTGCCAGGCTAATGCTAATGTAAACACTGAGCAGTGCAGATTAACCTAAAGGACGAGCTGAAGGAGTCAACCTGTTTAAGCTATTGAAGCAGAAAGTATCAAGTAATAAACGGTGGAAGGATGAGTCCATAAACAGACTATTATAGATAACTGACTGGGTTATTGCTTTTCAACTAAACATTTATATACATCTATGTTTATGATCAATTCAATTCAATTTATTAATATAGTGCCAAGTCACAAGAGAAGTCACCTCAGGACACTGAACAGAAAGGCAAATTAGACAAGACAATTATAGCTACAGAATGTTGATAAAACAAACATTTGAAAATAAAATTACTTATATTACTTTTGCTATGTAATGTTATATTACAAAATATACAAAGTATATATAGCTACAAAATATTATTGTACATATTAAAGTTCATGCTCAATAATCCAGGTAAAAAAAAAAAATCCTACAAAGTTCAGTCAGGTCCTCTGGTCTGTTTCTTTTTTGTTGAGATGTTTCGTCCTTCATCCAAAGGACTTCAGCAATCCAAGGAGTCACAAACAAACTGAGTCCCACAAGCAGCACACACTTACAGTGGACCAACCAGTTTGCTGGTGATGAGCTGGTTTCTAGGGTCCGCCCTCTCCCCTGTCGACTCCTCTTAGGCAGCCGTTGTCAAAATGGTTCACAACTTCACAAACTCCTCAGAATGATGAAGTTCTTTGGATGAAGGACGAAACATCTCAACAAAGAAAAAAAAAAAAAAAAGAAACCGTCCAGAGGACCTGACTGAACTTTGTTGGATTTTTTTTTTACCTGGATTATTGAGCATGAACTTTGATGTTTTGAACCACTTTGTCTATAGCTGTCTCAGAGGAGTTGACAGGGGAGAGGGTGGGCTCCAGAAACCATCTTATCACCAGCAAACTGGTTGATCCACTATGGGAGTGTTCTGCTTGTGGGACTCAGTTTGTTTGAGGTTCCTCGGACTGATGGAATGTGTCAACCAAAAAAAAAGAAAAAAAAAGAAACTGTCCAGAGGACCTGACTGAAATTTGTTTGATTATACATATAGAGTATATTTATTTAACTAATGTAATTTATTTAGTCTAAAAAAAAAAGTTGTCTGGTCCTCTGGACATTCAAAAAACAAAACAAAAACATTTAAATAAAATTGTGGAAACGTTTAGTCTTTCATCCGAAAGACTTCCTCAGTCTGAGGTGTGTATTCAGCTCAGTCTTATAAATAGCTGAATTAAGCACCTCAGACTGAGGAAGTCTTTAGGATGAAAGACTAAACGTTTCAACAATTTTTTTTGTTTGTTTTTTGAATGTCCAGAGGACCAGACTTAACTTTTTTAGATATTCCTTCCTTGATTATTGAGCATGCATCAGGGTAATTTATTTAGGTTTACTTACAGTTTAGAGTTTGTTAAACACTCAAACACCAGAGTCAGAAATATGTTTAGTAAAATAGTATTAGAACATTTTAACAAAAACTACACAACAGTATTGACTGTGTACAAGATTTATTTATTTGCTGTAATCAAACAACAGTATTTACACAGAACATGAACTTTTCACTGCTCTCCTGCTCTTTATCGGGTAATGTAAAGAGTGTAACAAGCTAATGTTAACTAGTTAATTAACAGGATTAGCAGCTTCCAATCAAGTTTATGCATCTGGTGCCTGCAGAGCTACAAGTCTACGCTAAGAACTGATGACTTTATTTGTAAGAACTTGAACAATTTTCCAACACTGCAACAGTACTTTAACATGTGGACATTTTTATGTTTGTTTAATAAATGAAAGAGGTATAGAACTAGACAAGAAATGGGTAAAACAAATAAGTATGACCACAAAATCACTGCTGAATTTTTAAACAGGTATTTAATAGCTATGTGACATGTGCCTTAGTAATCTAACTGCTCAGATGTCCACACATCTTTTTTCTTTCCAAAGTGCAGTAGTCGACTGGATGTACATTAAAGGCCTATGTTTGCTCTCATGTCCATAGGAGGAGACAGCGAGCTAAAAGCTCAAGAACCTCAAGATTTGCGGCCCCTTCATATGTCTCATGGCCTGCATGAGTGCAAGGAGTGTGACCAGGTCTTTCCTGATATCCAGAGGTACATTCATATGTGATTCTAAAAGATTTTTATTCATTTTTTTTTTTTTTCCAAATTGATTTTTCTTACCTGCTTGAAGAGAGAGAAAATGATTTTTGGTTTCTCCTCCGTGCTTCTGTTAGTCTGGAGGCTCATATTCTGTCACACTCTGAGGAGCGGGAATATAAGTGTGACCAGTGTCCCAAGGCCTTCAACTGGAAATCACACTTGATCCGACATCAGATGTCGCACGACAGTGGCAAGCACTACGAATGTGAAAACTGCTCAAAGGTAAAGGCTTTTGAATGGACTGCTCTGCACGGCAGCCGTCTAGATTTGCCCACGTGCTTCATCTGAGCGTGGATTTTTCAGCTCAGATAATAACTCTGCCGCGTGCGTTTGTGGTTCCTTCCCCCAGCAGGTGTTCACAGACCCCAGTAACCTTCAGAGGCACATTCGCTCGCAGCACGTCGGGGCTCGCGCCCACGCCTGCTCCGATTGTGGCAAGACATTTGCAACGTCCTCGGGCCTCAAGCAGCATAAGCACATCCACAGCAGTGTCAAGCCCTTCATGTGTAAGTCACTAAGACCCTACCTATGTAAGTCTCCTCAGTACATTATAACAATAACATGCTTTGACTTGACTTTATTAGAAACACTGATGATGTTGCAGAACCAGAATTTGTCTTTGATCAGCTGTTTTCTAATGTTCTACAGGATTTACATTGACATTTTCTGTCACTTCTCTGTGTAGTGTAGTAGCTCCTGCAGTTTTCTCTGCATCAGCACCCTCACACACTGTTTCTGTGATTGTCTCAGCATGTCACTTGTCACACAGTGAGCCACGCCAACACGCTGGAGATGCTTCAGCTCACAACCTAAGTTGCATTCTCACTTAATCACATACTCATGTCCCCTCTTGTCAGTAAGCTCCAGCAAGACCTAAACACGTTTTGACCTTTCACACTTTTCAGCACCACCGCAAGAGATCAGATCTCCTTTCCCTGAAGCGTTATGATCTTTACCCTTTGCCCTTTCTCCCTTTCCCTTTTTTCCAAATTTTTACACACATGCTACCTCATACAGACCCGACGGAATACTTAACACAAACCGTCCTTCCTGTTCTCAAACAGACTCACATATATGCATATTATAAAGGCTGGAATGGCTGCACCTCCATTGAAGACCTCATTATTCTATTCACTCCTTTCTCTGCCTCACCACGTTCACCATTCCTCACAAATAGCAACCACATGTACGGCTCTGTGAATAGTTCATTTGCTGTAATCAGCAGAAGAAAATGCAGGTTTAAAAGCAACTAATGGCTGTGATGAAAAAAAAAAAGAAGAAGAAGAAGGCAGCCACAGACATGACAGCTGTCTGGACAGGATTATGTGTTTGAGTGTGTGTGAAGTGTTTGTTTGACTCGCTGCTCTTGAAGGACGTTTATATATTTTTTGAAAGTGCACTGTATGCACGAAATTCTGCGTGTATGTTAGTGCACGCAATGTGTCTGGGATGCATGTGTCTTAACGCTTCTCTGCTTCACAGTTATCTATTTGTCAGTCTTCTCTCTTGTTTATGTCTCGTGTCTTGTGCTTTTTTTTTTTTTTTTTTTACGTTTATTACAGCTGTGCATCAGATTTTACTTTAAAGTGTTATGTGTGTTGGTGGTCCATTACAATTTTATGACTTATGGTCAAAAGATTTTTCTTATAACCCCGTGGCTATACTAGTAAAGAATAAAACACAATGAGAAAGCCGCTATGTATTCTGATATACATTAAAAAAATCTGCTTTTGATTATTTTTGCTGAAATTAATTTCTACATACGGTACACGTTCCCACTTTTGTTTGTTCATTAAGGCTCATTCTTTGTGGGGTGACATTCACACTTGGCTCAGCAAGTGGTCGTTTGCAGTGTCTCTGGCCTGTTTGTTTGAATCTGCTTCCCAAATATTTTTCTCTATTCTTCCTCGCAATCGTTTTGAATTGCCTCCTGTGCATCTTGTGTCTGGAAGATATCCAAGGTATGCTGAAGTGCAATCAGAGTTGAGCCTCACCACTTCCTGATTCTTGTTTTGGACATCGAATAACGTTGTGCGCAAAATAAATCATCTAGATATGCCTCCACCATCTCAGCTGAAATGAATGATCAAAGTCTTTTTTGATACTTTAACTGGACTTCAGCCAGTTCAGTCAATCAGAAGGTTCTGAGCTGTGGGAGTTGGCAATAAAAGGGTAATCTTCCTCTTACATAACACGTGTGACCTTTAAAAGAACAACAAAACAAAGAAAAAATATTAAATGTTAACTTGCTTGCTATCACCCTTTCAAAGCCTTCCACTGGTATTAGATAAAGTTGACAGATTATTGCAATGATAGATAATGTCAGGCAGAGGGTTTGTTTAGGGTTTGTATGTTGTTGAACATTGGGGCCAGACGGAGTGACAAACCAGCCCACAAGGATTGGCTGTGGGAAGGTCACTTTGCGCAGGACGACATGGCCCCAGCTAAAGGGACAAGGTGAGGGGGCTGTAGGGTCAGGTTGAGAGGCTCGGAGGGGGGCGAGGAAAGAAAAGCAGCAGAAGACGTGAGACCTGTCCCTGGGAACTGGACTGCAGGATAGGATTCATTCAACTCCACTTCCTACAAAAACCTAAAATAGAGCCATTGTACTGCATGTGGCTGAGAATGTGTGTGTGTGTGTGTGTGGGGTGGGGGTGGGGGGTGTATGTGTGTGTATCTGTATGTCGGCATGCCTTTTTGCCTCTGTGGTTGTGTGATTCATTTTCTTTGTGTTGTGTGGAAATTTTGCAAATGTGCCTGTATGTCCGTCTGTTTGTCTGCTTGTTGATTGTTTGTGGATTTGTTGGGAGTGTCCTTGGCAGGACAATGGGGCTGAAGAATCCTGGGAATCTGGTTTGATGTGCAGGTGATGAGTGGCAGCAAGAGATTCACATCGTCAACCGAACTGATTCCTTTACAATGCCAGGATTTAGACACACCTCTTCACTTCTGTTTGCCATAAACTTGTGACAGAGTGTTGATGGGAACATGAGCACTATCACTTTGATTGTTTTTTCCTCTGTTTTTAGGCTTAGTCATCCTGAAGTGTGTTACACAGAGATATGACATCATGTAAAGTTTTTTTTTGTATGTGCTTTTAAGTGTGTTGGTGTGCTGTGGTAACTGATAAAGTGTGCATATGTCTCCATGTTCCTGTAGGTGAGGTATGTCACAAGTCCTACACCCAGTTCTCTAACCTTTGCCGGCACAAACGCATGCACGCCGACTGCCGCACACAGATCAAGTGCAAGGACTGTGGGCAAATGTTTAGCACCACCTCATCCCTCAACAAGCATCGGCGCTTCTGTGAAGGAAAAAATCATTTCACAGCAGGGGGACTGTTTGCCCAGGGTATGCCACTCCCTGGCACCCCTGGCTTGGACAAATCAGCCCTCACAATTGGTCACACCAGTGCTGGACTGGCTGATTACTTTGGAGCTAGCCGCCACCACAGTGGGCTTACCTTCCCTGCAGCCCCAGCATTTCCTTTCAGCTTTCCTGGCCTGTTTCCTTCTGGACTCTATCACCGACCACCGCTCATTCCTGCTACCACCTCTCCTGTCAGGCAGCCAGCTCATGCACCTGTTGCAGGGCCTGGTTCAGAGCTCTGTAAAAGTCCTTTGCTTCCTTCAAGCCCTTGTACAATGGAATCTCAAGAGCTACTGAAAGCTCTCCGTAAAGATGTTGGTTCACCTGGAAACCAGATACCAGACTCAGAGCTCCACAACCAGGGTTCATCTTCAACCACAAAGCAGCGGAACAAGCAGAGCGACCAGTCTGAAAGCAGCGACCTGGATGATGTCAGCACGCCAAGCGGAAGTGATCTGGAGAGTACAACAGGGTCTGAGCTTGAAAGTGACATGGAGAGTGAAAGGGAACGAGGAGCTGTTCGAGAAAATGGCAAAGGTCCTAAGCGAAAGGGCCATGAAGGGACCTCCCAAAGTCTCAGTTTCATGGGTGGTAGTGCTGCTAAAGATTTTCCAGGCCCTTCTCTTATTCAGTCTTCACTAGATGAACATACAGCAGTAACAGGGGCTGTGAATGACTCTATAAAGGCCATTGCCTCTATTGCTGAGAAATATTTTGGCTCAACTGGGCTAGCTAGCTTGCAAGACAAGAAGGTTGGTTCTCTGCCCTACCCTCAAATGTTCTCACTGCCTTTTTTCCCAGCTTTCTCTCCACCAGTTTACCCCTTCCCAGACAGGGATCTTAGACCTACCAGCCTCAAAGGTGAGCCGCAATCACCAGGAGATGATAGGAAAAAGACTCAAAGCAAGACTTCATCTGGGTCACTGTTTGACCTCACTACCAAAAGAAAGGAGGAAAAGTTAGCCCTTTTTGCTTCCTCTAAACCAGAAGTCTCACATCCTACTGGTCAAGATCAGCCACTAGATCTGAGCCTTGGGTCTAGGGGCCGTGGACGTATCCCAAATCAGGAGGAGGTCAAAAAGCATACAAGCTATGAAGAGGAGAAGAGAGTGTTGGACATTCCAAAAACAGATTCCTCTTTACAGCATGCTCGGCCCACTCCTTTTTTCATGGACCCCATATACAGGTATTGTTATTCCTAGTATAACACTTACTCATATAATTCCTACAAATATTTCACCCATGTGGAAACATTACTAAACAATCTAAATAATTTCAAATTTTGTGATTTTATTTGTTTTACTTTTGTTGCTGTGCATTCATTAAGAGCTAAAAGAAATCTACTATTAGCAGGGTTGAGAAGAGGAGAATGAGCGATCCGTTTGAGTCGCTGAAAGACAAATACATGCGGCCGACTCCAGGCTTCCTCTTTCATCCACAGGTAGGTTCTGACCAACCCAGCCAGATTAAAGCTTCATATTTAGTACAACATCCATGTTTTTATTTATCACTATAATTTGTTGTGAAGTTCAAGTATTGAGGTTCAAATACAGTGGACTTGTCTATTTGAGTTTATGATAACTAACTATTGCATAATCATTGTGACAAGTTCCCTTATAGATTCTTAAGTACACATGCAGTCCTTGACAATAGTGCGGCACTGAACCAGTCAATTTTCACGATGGGTGTCCAAACGCTGGCAAACCAGATTAATAAAAAATTGTATGCAACCCAAATTTTATACAAGCTACTGACTGTTAAGCCCATTGTTGAGTATCTAAAACAGATGTGGCATAAAGAAAGGACACATGGTGATGTGTCTTCCTATATTTTGTCTTTGATTACAATATAAAAAAATGATATGCTCTTAAAGCATTTCTGTGCCTGGATTTTGTGTGATTATTTCCACTGTAAAGTTCCATAGATTTCTAAAGTGCAAGCTTGTGTGTGGGGGTGTGTGTGTGTGTGTCACATTGCTTAAATGTTCATTTGTTCAATTTTCCCCCGCGGGTGAGAACGGTCTGTCGGAAAGTGAAAACACCACTTTCTCAGGCATATGATTTTCCCCCTCTCTTTTCAGGCCGTTTCAGGTCTGGTTTTTACAGGCTGTTTCATTTGCCTGATTTATGTCCCTTGTCCAGACTTCTCTCTGGGCCTAGCCTACAGCAGCCACATGGTTGTCCCACACTCCCTAATGAGGTGTCTTATCAGTAGAAACACTAACAGAGTGCTTAGGCCATCTTTACGATTTTATGATGTCTGGACACACAAATCATTCACGCAGATGCCAGACACATAGGGCCAAGCCAGACCAGGCAAGAGGCCCTTCTGTATACTTTTGAAGGAGGTTGTTTTCAGTCACCTGAGTCAATTATGAGCAACAATTTTTTAAAGCTGTTGCACAGCTTAAGTGTTGGAAACTACTTCTTTAAAAAAATAATAATAATGATTCATTGTTATTTCCTGGCAGCAGTCTTAATGCAATACTGAGTTAGATCACATACTGGAATTGTATTTGTGGTCTCCTATAATGAGCTTATTAAACTCAAGGAAGTGTTGGAAACAGTTAGAGTTCCCTATAATTCCAGTGCCAAAATTTGAGAGATATCTAGTTCAAAGCTGATAATACGCAGACCCTTCATTCTCCACCCTCTGTACCAACATGTTTCCAGTCATAAGCTGTTGATTCATGCACCACGTCTTACCTCTGACTGCTTTCTCTTTTCCCTCTCTTCCGCTCCTCAGTTTCGTTTGCCAGATCAGAGAACTTTGGTAAGTTCCTCTTTAACCTGCAGTTCTTAACCTCTAACCAATCAAATCTATCGTAGATACCATCATAGGCTGGGATCATTTACTTACATGTCAGCATGGGAAAATTCTAAATTTGTATTGACTTTGTCCTTCACATTCTGTCATATTGCAAGCATCAAGGTCTGTCTCTTTATTTGTTTACATCCTCACATCAAGGCTCTGATTAAGATGAAAGGGTCTTTAGGCGGGCATTTCCAGTTGAGCTACACCCTCTCTATCCAACAGCCTTTAATACGTATTTGCTTATTTGGAAAAATTATGTTCTCAAATGATGGAGGAGGGTAAACGTAAGGTGTTGTGTTTGTTAATGTTTGTGGTGGTGGGAGTAGAGGGTGCATTGAGGGAAGGGTAACGGTCTCTTTGGGATTCTGTCAAGGGGAATGGGAGGTTAGGCCCTCCCTCCAAACATCTGGCTCCCGATAAAGATCAACAAATGAGAATGCATTTCGCTAATTACGGCCCTAACAGCATCACTGACATCTGAAGATAGCCAATCAACTGCTGGTCCCAGGGAGACACTACAGCAACATGCAAGTTCACAGATGCGTGCACTCTGCCTGCAGGGAAAGACAGGGGGTTTTTGGGTGGTATGCGTGCTTGAATGTGCATGTTAATAGCTGGGTCGAGGTCAGTCCTGGGGAGTAGGTGGTCAAACAGTGGCCAAATGAACTTGGTTCCAAATCCATAAAAAGTTCAGTGCTATCTTTTGGCAGACTCAGGGATAATACACTAATCTCTTGGAGGGGATGTGTTAGTCACTGTGCAACTGCAAACAAACCGTTAGACTAAAGAGAAGCTGTCGTGTCTCTTTCAGCTGCTTTAGGAGGATTTAGGAGTAATGTTAATGCTATCACTATGAACGCGTAACAGTGGTTTAAACAAAGTCATCATTTCAAAGTCGATATGCATCAGCTGTTTTAGTGAAAAGGTTGAAAAATGAGGTTTTCATTCCACTGCAAACACCTCAAGCAAGGCTTCACTCAAACAGATGTAGCCCCTTATAACAGCACGTGTGCGCTGAGCTTGGACCAGAATTCCCCAGTAGATGGAGCCAAGGTGGAGTAGCATTCAGCTCTTAAAAATGTCCAGCACGCTTGATACTGCAGACAGTTTTAGGGGCCCTAATGTTCCTAAGATTTATGGATTCTTATCGAGGGAGGCAGACTAACAGAACACGTTCTCTTGTGTATGAAAAGAGCCCACATGAAATACACATGGTGAGTTTAAAAAAAACAACAAAAACAATACGAAAACATCTTCCTCACATCCTCTCGTCTATTCTTCAGTTCACTTCTCTCCTTGTTTTCCTCAACCCTTGGCTTTCTCCTGCTCTCTCGTTGTTGCTCTTTGATTCATGGTGTGTAGCACCAGCATATTCATAATCAAACAGACCTGACACTCCACATCCTCCCTCAGTGGGATTGTCGACGGCTGCGGCAGGAACTTTACACTCGGCCGTCACTCCTAATCATCCGCTCCTAACACTGAACTCCACCACCATCCGTCAGCCATCAGTTCCTCTTCTCTTCTCCTTCTCCCTGTCTTGCTTGTATGGTCTTTTCTCTCCATCTGTCCTCATCTTTCCCTTAATTTCTCCTTTTTTTTCTTCCTTCCCTCTTTTACGCGCCCCCATCATCAAGCCCGTCATCATATTCTTCTTTTACAATTCTCCTCCTCTGTTTCTTTTCTCCCCGTCTTGTCCTTTTTGGCATGAGTCCTGGGAGTGAGGAGATGGAATGTCAGAGTCGGAGCAGGGCTCTGGTGGAGGACCTGAATCAACAATGATTTGTTGCCTTATTGAAATAAAAAGAAGAAACAGGCTGAAAATTCAATACATGTCAAATAATGCAAATTTGTGTGGCCCTCCTTTTAGGGAAAATATGCGTGTGTGTGTGCACATGTGCGAAAAAGGCTGACAGGCCCTGTGGCCTTCTGAGACACCCCCCCACTGTCCCTCCTTCTCCTTCTCCCTCTAGTTTCACTCCCCCTCCAGCCCCCGCTCCTCCCCCATCCCGCCCCTCTCAGCACAGCGATATCATTATTACCCGTGTCTGGCCCTTGATCAGTAATGTCAACATCTTTCATATTGACGAATGTGCTGTCTGCCTGCATTGTGCACAGAATGGTTTACAGCCCAGCAGTGGACATGAATCACTCCTCTGCCACACACACACACACACATGCAAACACACGCACACACACGGACATGTATCCGACAGCACACAGAAGCACAGTGAGCTCGTACACTGAGCCTCACACACAACACATGTATCTGTGAGCGCACACACTCTTGACAAACATGCATATGAAAATCAACTAGGACCACCACCCTGCTCATAGTTGCGTGTTTATGTGCATGCGTGCACAAACACGTGCATTTCCTTAGAGAGTTCTGATGAAAGTGGACGTTCAGTTTCATTAGTAGATTGGCTGCAGTCTTTAGTGTGTGTGTGTGTGTTTGCATACATGCTGTACTATTCTTTGTTTGGAATCCAGAAAACAAGATTTGTTTGATTTTACCACTCCCTGCTGCTCACCTGTTTGTCACTGACCATGATTATAACTTTTTCTGCGTTATAACAAAGTCATGAATCAGTGTCAGATATATTTTATGTCCCTCTTATTTAAAATTTCACCTTGTGATGCATGAATCATTGATGAATGTCACAGTGAGAATTCACCAAATACTCATTTCACGTCTTCAACTTGTAAAATTCCTGTAAACTGGACACACGAGTCGACCGTGATATGATCAAATCTGTCAAAGGTGTCATTTTAGTTGCCAAATTGTAAACGTGTCACTAACAAACAGCTAATATGAAAATTTCAGAACAATGTTGCTGCTGTTCAGATTGACACATAAATACAAACATTAAAAAAAAGAAAATAATCTTCTTCCACTGCATGGAAATTGACATTTGAAGTGAGATAATAAGAGATGCTTTCAAAAGTGAAGTTTTTTTTTTAACTCTAATGCAGTTGACAAAAATAATCTATAGAAAAAATAAATTAATTAATAAATAAATACATGCCAGCCTATTTCACATTCACATACACTTTTTCTTTGTTCAAGTTCAAGCTTTTTAATTGTCATTTGCATCACATGTGGTACATGAGATGGAACAAAACTGTGTACTCAAGGTCCCAGTTACACACAAAAGTAGTAAAAATATAAAGTATAAAAAGAAACCGTATACTTTGTACAAGAATCTAAGATAGACGATAACATATACACTAAACACTAATAATGTAAAATAATACAGTGTATTAAACAGCAGCCTGAACATGAGTCTGTGTGAGCGGATGGGTATGAATGAGATCAGTGGCATGGATAATCAGCAGCATAGATAAGTCACAGTTTGTGTGTTACATATCACAAGACCAACCCTGTTTTTCCTCTTATTTTAATTTTAATTTTCTAGTTGTTATTTTGTTTAGTTTTTCGAGTTTGGCATCCTTTGTCGTTTGTTTGTCCCAATCAAACTTCAGCAGTGTGCTGCAAAGACGATTGACTGAATAAACATGATAAAAACTAAAACAAATTAATTAATTAATTAATTAATTAATTTAATTAATAAATAAGCAAATTATGCGACAACAGCTTTCAGGAGATTATGTAGTCAAGCTCAGCAAGTTATCCCTTGAATGTTGGTGTCCTTATCCTTTTCCATTTATACTTGGAAGTAAACAACTCCGAGTTCCAAGCAAAATTAATTAACTGGAACGGCCGCCTGATGTCAGAATTCAGTAACTGAAGCTATAGAAAGTCTGATCCAGTGTTTACTGTTTTTTTTTTTTTTTTTAACTTGCAACCAGAGCATGAATTTATTGAGTGTGACATCATATCAACATCCAGGTTCTGACTTTTAACGTGAATGAAAATCAGAGTTAATGTCAACAACATTGCCACCTACTGGTGTGGCTGGATATTTCAGCATTTTTGTTAGAATTTATTTTCTCAACAGAGAAAGAATAATATACAGATTGTTTTATTTATTTAAACAATAGCCGATTTTCAAGCTGTTTCTCAAGTGATTATGCTGAATAATGGGGTTTTCAAGACTCAAAGGATTAACCTGCCTCTCTTATCTTCACAGATGACGGCCATTGAGAACATGGCAGAGAAGCTGGAGACGTTTGGCTCCTTGAAGCCAGAATCCAGTGAACTGCTGCGCTCCGTCCCGTCCATGTTTGACTTCAGAGCCCCACCGTCTGCACTTCCAGAGACGCTGCTGCGCAAGGGCAAGGAGCGCTACACATGCAGGTGACTGGAAGAACTGCCTTGATGATGTGCTGCCATAAGTTTCTCATGTTCGTCAGGGTGTTTCTGTTTTATCAGACTTCATCTCACGGAAAAGAAGGAAGTGCTGTTCCTAAGCTCTTTGAAACTGATAAATAACTTTAGTTGATTTATTTATTTATTGCTCCTTTACAGATACTGTGGAAAAATATTCCCCCGCTCTGCCAACCTGACTCGCCACCTCCGGACTCATACAGGAGAGCAACCATACAGGTAATTCTATGCATGCAGGTTAATTTTCTCTTAGTGTTGTGTGTGTGAGTGTATCTTAAGTTCTGGGTGTTAAGTGTGGTGCAGTTGTTCACACAACAGAAACATGTTGAATATGAGGATGACCATTTTCCGCTCGCATCCCTCCATTTACACTTATCACTTTTTTTCACAAGTTACAAAACTTTTAATGGATCACGCTCCACTCAACAGTTGTGTTTGCATACAACGCACAAGAACTGATCCAAGCTCTACTTTAGGAGAGTGAAAGCAGCAAACACACTTCACACAAAAAAAAAAAAATAATAAAAAAAAAAAAAATGGAAACAACAACCGCTCATTTGTCAGGATGGTTTGTGGAGCACTGTGTTTTTCTACCCTATAAACTTGGAATGATTATCCTACTGCTAAATAATTGACCTGTAGACAAATGATGACCTTTGTCTGGGTGACAGGAGGTCTGTAGGATGAATGAAAGGGAGGAAGTTTGATTTAAAAAAAAAAAAAAAAGATACAGAGGAGCCAATGCAGATGTTTGGACCTGCAGCTGCGTCCACGTCGTTTCTCGTAATTAAATCAAGCTCACTTATCTTCAACTCTTGCTTTTTGGACAGACTTTGTTTTTAATCAGGTTAATTTATTTATTTTTTACAATAGTCTTGGTAATACAAATACTGTATGTTCGATGGTGTCGTGTTAGTTTGTAGTTAAAAAAAAATAGGGCTTTCTGAGGCTAAAGCAGCAGCGACAATGCAACTAATTTCTCTTTGTGTGGAAATTATTTTAGCAGATTCATCACATTTGGATCATGAATAAACCCTGATTGTTGGAGCTACTTGACTGTGAAGTTACTAAGGTGGAGGAATGTTGGCCTAAAGTTTAGAGGAGGCCTGTTGAGCACAGGGGAGAAACAAAAAGACAGATGCACCCCCCACCCCCCCTCCTGCCCCAGCCTGATAGCCTACACTCGACACGCTGGCAGACTATTAAAGATCACCATGTTTATTGTAATTTTTTTTTTCTTTGTGGAGATAACCGGGAGGGTTCCTGAGGGACAGCCAATCGAGCGAGCTAATTCCACCAGAAGAAAAAGATGTAATCTTCTCGTATAATTTTGCATGAAGAAACTTGGCAGGCGCTCCTAATTTTCGCAGGGCTTGAACCAAATCTGTTGCGTGCTTTTTTTTTTTTTTTTGTAAGAGAAGAATGAAATTTTATTGTGCTGGCTGAAGATAAGAGGCAGAGCTGTTTCACCTTAAACAAGCTCCTCCATCATGTCTGAGACTGCAGGGCTGCTGGGACTGTCTGGATGAGTGTGTGGACTGTGCGCCCTTCGTTAGGTTTCCCACAGACACAAAAGCTGCAGGTTCAAATCCGTTGCGCGGTGCGGTTGTTTCTTTCCGCGCGTGTTGTTTCAGACTTGAGGTGAACCACTCTTATTGTCTCTGCAGGTGTAAATACTGTGACCGCTCCTTCAGCATCTCCTCCAACCTGCAGCGTCACATTCGCAACATTCACAACAAGGAGAAGCCCTTCAAGTGCCACCTGTGCGACCGCTGCTTCGGCCAGCAGACCAACCTCGACCGTCATCTGAAAAAGCACGAGAACGGCAATCTGTCAGGTGAGGAGTGAGCTGTGGAGATTATGGAAATCTGATCCAACTGCTCATTTCATCACAGAAACTGAGAAGCGCTTTGCTGACTTGTGCGGTTCATAAATCCTTCTGCGGACTATCATAAAACGTAATTTACTCGTGATTTGAGACAATCTGAGAAATTAAATTATATAAATCTGCCACGGACCTCTGCAACGGCTCAAAATATTTTCTTTGGAATGAGTTGCTTTCATCAGCAGCACAACTCAAAGCTTTGATAGTTAGATCGCTCTGACTGAATCAGCAGAACGAGCGGCGACGACTGGCCAGCAGCCACCGGCACCAGAGGTGGCTGACACTTCATCACAAGCAATGTGCAGTCTGTCACATGCAAAATCAATTATCAGCAATGAGGTTTTTTTTTTTGGTTTGTTTTAGCATCAAACCCTTGAAAACTATAAGGCATAAATGTTTTTTCTAAAAAAAAAAAAAATTCTACTTTCTTAAACTTTTCGTTATTTTGGTTATAATATTTCATATGGTGCCGCTTAGTGCTGCAAAACCACACCTAACCCAACATTTTTTCTTCTTCTCATTTTTAAGAAGAATCTGTACAACAATACCAAACATAATACAGTTTGACACATAAACTAGTAGTTAGCACCAAAAAGTTGACTCCTGAAGAACTATTAGCTGAAAACCTGTAGATCAGTGCTGTTCATTTTAGTTTAGTTTAGTTTATCTGTTCATTTTTTAAACAATACAATACAAAGTAATCCCATGAACAATAACGTACAGAGTATAAAAAATGAAAGGCAGCAGAAAGAAGAAAAAATCTTATTATATCTGCCCCTTTTTTTTTTTCAAACAATCAGTTTGAACAATAATAAAGTTACAGTAACAGAACAAAATGAATAACGTTCTAATTTTTCTAACTAATACAATACACTAGACATTTTCAACTAAAACTAGATTTTAAACCATAAAACAAACTTACTTCATGGTAATAATTGCTGGATATCTGGTCCCTGAGCTCATGGCTTTCATTAACTGCGGCTCCCTGAGCAATGCACTTGAATAGACCTTCTGTAAATGATTTCTCAGGTCTTAAATATTTGACTTTCACGTACTATTCATATTCTGTAGATCTAGTTCTTCTTCTTTTGTCTTCCCCTTGTCCAGTTTCCTCATATATAAAAACTCTGCACCTAAAGCTGTCATGTTCAGGTACAAGGACTGGAGAAAAACTAAACTAAGCTTATTTTTTAAAAGTTTGAAAACGTATTGGGTCAGCACGGTGGTGCAACTGGTAGAGCAGCGAGCAGGCTACCCTGGTTCAAATCCTGGTCCGGGTGCCTTTCTGGGGGGAGTTTGCATGTTCTCTCCGTGCATGTGTGGGTTTTCTCCAGTTGCTCCAGTTTCCTCCCATAGACCAAAAACACGCACGTTAGACTGATTGGTAACTCTAAATTGTCGCTAGGTGTGAGTGAAAAAGTGAATGGTTGTTTGTCTCTATGTGTCCCTGTGATGGACTGGAGACCTGTCCAGGGTGTCCCCTGCCTCTCGCACAGTGA
>JARVGV010001299.1:9459524-9472266 GCA_031762435.1 Hypsolebias longignatus | reverse complement strand
TTGCATGTTCTCTCCGTGCATGTGTGGGTTTTCTCCAGGTACTCCAGTTTCATCCCACAGACCAACAACATGCATGTTAGACTGATGGTAACTCTGAATTGTCTCTAGGTGAGAGAGTGAGTGTGTTATTTGTCCCTGTGTTGGACTGAGACCTGTCCAGGGTGTCCCCTGCCTCTCGCACATTGATGGCTGGACATGGACACCAGTGACCCCTGTGACCCAAAAAGGAAGAGGCGGGTAAAAGATGATGGATGGATGGATGGACATGTTGAGTTCCATTAAAATCAATAAAAATGCATTGACTAAAATAAAAAATGAGGATAATTTATCACGAGGGCCCTCGTATGATGTCTGACTCATCATAAAATATTCTTGGTCTGAAACTGGCCTGGAAGTTGGTGGTGAAACACTTTTCTTTAAGGCATGCTAGGCCTTTAAATCACTATTGTTACAACAAATGGCTCATATTTTTTTGTTTGTTTGTGTTTAGGAAAATACCCCCACTCCCTGTGGGCTGAACACACCCAGTGTTTACTGCAGCACATCACAGCCATTAAGATGAAAGTGACGTGCTGTTGACAGCTGGATATAAATCCAGCTTTTGGTCAACATGTTTTATGTCGTGGTTTCATACTGACTTCATTAAAGATTGACTTCTTGGTGCCAGCAAGTTTAGAGGATTTGAAACGTGTCACACATGTTTGCAACAGTTGGAGCTGTTCTGATCACTCAGCCTCTGTGAATAGCAAACAACCATCAGGTACTAATGATCCATTGTTAGGCTGATGGTCCTCCTTGATCATGTGAGCAGCTGGTTTCAGCTGTCAGCAGCAAACTGGTTGATCCACTGTGAGAGGGTGCTATTTATAAGACTGAGCTGAATACAGCTTCTCAGACTGAGGAAGGAAGTCTTTTGGATTAAAAAAACAAAACATTTCTACAATTTTTTGTTTTGTTTTTTGAATGTCCAGAGGACCAGACTTAACTTTTTTAGATACTCTATACTTTTAGGCAATATAAAACCTAGAAAGCAAGTTTATGTATCTCTGTGTGTATATGGAAGCGGCCATCTTTGATTTTAACCTGACAACCAAATTCTTATTCTTCCTATTCTCATGCCTGGATGCTCCTACACACCAAAATGGAACTCTGTACCTCGTTTATTTTTCAAGTTGTGCTCAGAACATGCACAGACGGATGGAGCTATGTTTAGTTCTCTGTTTTGACTCTACGATGGGGGACAAAAACATTTTGTGAAAGTCTGCTAAAAGTCTTTGGCATCTCTAACTACTTTTCTGTTATAGACCGTTAAATCAATACAATCTTTTAAGGAAACAAACTATAGATGATTACCCCACAACGAGGTTGTACAGTACTACTTAAACCGATAAAACTTGATTTTTTTCAAAATGTCATTCTTTTATTTTGTCAACCCTATATTGCGACCTCTAAAACACCTTCCAGTTGAGTCAACTGGGGATGCTAGTTCACCTGAAAGTGTTTACATTGCATTTAAAACATAAATGACACTTGGTGAAGCACTCAGACCTTTTTCACACCGCAGACCGTGGTGCGCAGCCTTACAGATACAGCTCCCAGTTTTGGGATCACAGGCAGAGGAATGTTCTTGGACACAGTCACATTCCTTGGAACAGCCTGCACCATGGGTCCACCTGGGACAAGCTAAAGGGTTGGTCCAGAACACAGATTAGTTTTTATAAATGCAGTTTAACACTTTAAAAACAAATAAAATAAATTCTTAAAGACAACGTCTGCTTGGTAAATTTTACACGGTATCTGTGGTGTATGATACATTTTTGTAGGGGGTATACTGTTCTTAGAAACAAAGTACACTGGTTAGTACAACATAATCGTCAATTTAGATTTTTAAGCATATTGGACATTTCAAAATTTCTCTGATGCTTATATTTGAGTAAATGTTCAACAAACTTTGTACAACAGTTGGCTTTGTATTAAAAACACGTCACAGAATTTATAACACATCAAAGCAAACCATTTTCAAGTATTAAGTACAGAAGTATTAATTATACAATAATTTGCTAGATAAGCAAATGTAATAAACAAGTGCAGTCAGATTGTTACGCAAGCGTTTAATTGCCGTTTAACGTATCAATGACACGTGCCTAATGATATGTCACGCATCATTGGGCACTGTTAAGTGGGTTTACTGAAATTCTCAAGCTTTTCTAGTGGGTATACTCCGTATGCCCATGTATCACGTAGACTACACCACTGGATGGTAGCTAGGAGCAGAAAATAGTTTCAATTGTTGAGTTTAATTTTCAATACGAGCCAAATAAATCCACCATGTTATCATAATGAAAGATTTTGGACAGTCCAAGTTTGAGCAACTTTACTGACATTCTTCTAAATCATACTGCAGTATTCACTTGAATATCTTTGTCTTTTTCCACCTTAGTTTGAGTTAATAAAATTTTCTGAAATAATACTGACATTAAAAATCAAGCACATACTCCACGAGGACTTTTAAATACTCGAGCGCTGCCCCATCCAAATCACTGAGGCTGAATCTTGGCAAAAATTGTCCCACCTCATCAATAAACACTGAACTGCACTCCACCCTGTCCCTCTCGACATGCACCGGCTTCATGTTAGGTACAGCTGCAGGCTCTGGTTACACCCTTCCCACCCTCTCGTTGTCCCGCTGCAGCGTGGAACAGACAGCTGCTGATAATTTTTGTGCACATTCTTCCATCGGTCAGTTTAGTCCTCGAAGTCCGGGCAGCTTTAACCTCAAAGAATAAAAAGCCAACCCTCTCCCAAAATGTCCATCCGGAGGTTTTGGAGCACTCCTAAAACGCTAGGAGACGTCAATGGGGTGACAGAGGAGCTGAAGAATCTTTACTACAAGAGGCTGCTGCCGATAGAGAAACACTACAGCTTCCATCACTTTCACTCACCGAGCTACGAGGATGCAGACTTTGACAACAAGCCGATGGTGCTGGTGATGGGTGAGTACTCAACAGGAAAGACAACTTTCATCAGGTATGACTTACAGCTGATAGTGTGTTTGAAACCTCAAGGATGGCACTTGTGTTGGTTTACACTGTGTGTATTCTTAGGTATCTCATAGAGGAAGACTTTCCTGGTAGCAGAGTTGGTCCGGAGCCAACCACTGACTGCTTCACAGCCCTCATGTATGGAGAAAAGACTCAAACCATTCCTGGAAATGCCCTAACAGTGGATCCAAAAATGCCCTTTCGCAACCTTGATCCATTTGGAAACTCGTTTCTAAACAGGTGAGGTGGAATCGGCGGGTAAAGAAAGCCTGGGAAATAAAAGGAAGAAGAAAAGTGTGTCTTTTCTTAATCTATTAATGCTGTCTGTCACTGCATGTGTATTTAAGATACCTGAACCTAAACTAATAGATTAAGCCTTGTGTTTTTCTTTGCAGATTTCAGTGTGTGCAGATGCCAAATCAAGTCCTTGAAAGTATCAGCATAATTGACACACCAGGCATCTTAACAGCTGCAAAAAGAAAACTTAGCCGAGGTGAGACAGAATGCTTACAATGATGTTGTAAATATTGTAAATTGTTGTTAAATCATTGCTTCCAGATAACTAGGGATAAACCAGTGATGTATTCTATGCGATACACGTGCATATGGAGTATACCCACTAGAAAGTCATGGGAATTTTAGTATACCCACTTAAAAGTGCCCAATTACACGTGACATTTTATTGGGCACGTGTCATTATCAACACATTTGGAACATTTTATAGACACACTGAGTTGGTTAAACCTGTTTTTTGAACAATTCATACTTCCGTTCTTACTACTTAATACTTACTTTGATACTGTTTTATAAAATCTGTAACATGTTTTTAACACAAAGTCAACTGTTGCTGTTCATTTATTCAAATATAAGCATCAGAGAAATTTGGAAATGTTCAATATGCTTAAAAATCAAAATAAATTGACTGTTACATTGTAATAAATGGTGTGCTGCAGTTTCTATAGCACAGTGTACCCAGAACAAAAATGCAGACTAAACCACTGGGATAAAGTGTTATCAAGGCATACATTTCAGTGGGAAAAACCACAAGAAAAGCTAAATGAAATTGAAATAATTGGCCTAATGTACAAAGTAAAACACTTGGAGGAAAGGAAATACTTTGTTTTAAAATGCATTTATCTGTGGGTGTAACTGAGATGGCTTGAAACCAGTTTGGACCACTGGGATGACTTACATGGTCATGTATTCCTGCAGGCTGCTTGGCTTTCACCCTTACACACTGCACTAATGAAAACCCCGTGTTTCCTTATGCTCAGGCTACGACTTCCCAGCTGTACTGCGCTGGTTTGCAGAGCGCGTGGATCGGATCATCCTCCTGTTTGACGCTCATAAACTGGACTTCTCAGATGAGCTCACCCGGGCCTTTGGGGCTCTGTACAGCTATGAGGACAAGCTGCGTGTGGTTCTCAACAAAGCTGACACAGTGGACTCTCAGCAGCTCATGAGAGCGTATGGTGCCCTCATGTGGTCACTGGGGAAAGTGTTTCGAACCCCTGAAATCCTGCGTGTTTACATTGGATCTTTCTGGTCGGAGCCGAGGCAGGCGTGCGATCACTACCAGCTGATTGAGCTGGAGGAGGAGGACCTGCTGGCTGATGTGAGGAACCTGCCGCGCAACGCAGCAGTGCGCAAGCTGAATGACTTGGTGAAGAGAGCTCGCTTAGTCAGGGTAAGAACCTTAAATCTAGGACTGCATTCACAAATACAGTTTTTATAGTAATTTCTTGTCTGGTTTGTTCTCTTCTCAGGCTCATGCACACATCATCAGCTTTCTGAAGCAGGAGATGCCAACAATTTTTTGCAAAGAAAGCAAGAAGCACAGCCTGATATATCAGCTTCCTGTGATTTTTACAAAGATCCAGCAGCAGCATCGAGTCCCAGCTGGAGACTTCCCAGAATGCACCAAGATGCAGGTCAAACAAAATGTTTTACTAACTGCATGATTACAACAGTTTATACAATGTATTCACTGTAACGTGTTGTGTGAGCCTCACAAGACTGCATCCATGTTTTAGGAAAAACTTTTGGGTCAGGACTTCTCAAAGTTCAAGAAACTGAAGCCCAGCCTGATGGCTTCTTTAGATAAACTCCTGACCTCGGATGTAGCCAAGCTGGTTCCCTTACTCCAACTGCAGGAGGAGAAGAAGAAATCCCTCCCCAGTGTGCTGGATGGAGAATTTTTAGGAACTTTCAGGCGTGAGCATTTCACACAAGACCCATTTAAGGAAATCGTCAAAGACGATGAGAGCAGCGAGATGGAATTGGACGAGTGGGCTGTGGAGAAATACAAACTCAAATATGATGAGATTTTCTACAACCTGAGTCCTCGTGATGGAAAACTCAGTGGCACCAAAGCCAAAGAGTGGATGACAACCACTCTTCTGCCTCATTCTGTGCTCGCTCACATCTGGAGGCTGGCAGATGTTGATAAAGACGGCATGTTGGACGATGAGGAGTTCGCTTTGGCAGTCCACCTTATTGAGGGAAAGCTAGAAGGACATTGGCTCCCCAAAGAGCTTCCCTCTCATTTGGTGCCACCATCCAAACGGCCGAATACACCGAGTGAAGCATCAGTTTAATCCTTGTATAGAAAACCATGAATAGCTGAAGAATAGTCACATAAATATGTGCTAAATGTTCTTAATATCAACTATACATGTATACTTGTAATATTTTTCCTAATGTAACTAAAACAACAATCATGTTAGTAATATTTTTATATTCATACTTATTAGCACAGCACAATCTGTTTTTATTTTATATTTCACCCACCTAGATGGCAAAAGCGGCCATATAATCCTGGAGAGCAGAGACAAGCTCCATACAAACGATGGCAGGGTCCGTTGTTGGGACAAGTGCACTTTCTTCTACAATGCCTTCCAAAATACCCCCGAGGACAACCTGTTAGTACAAATAGTGCTTAAGAATGTGTTACACTTTTAAAATACAATCTCTGTTTGTCACAAAATCTTTTTTTTTTAAAGAAAAACTAGTTTTTTGCAAACCATTTGAATTCACTTAATAAGGAAAAAAAAGAATTTGCTTGATGCTGGTGATTGTTGTCGTTGGTAAAACATTCAAACTGAAACCTTTTATGTGATGTATAAATATTTTATGCTTTGTAAATCTTTGTATTTTGTGTCCATTTATATTTTACAGTGAAATCTAACACTTAAATTAGGGATCCACTTCAAAACGTTTATTGCAGGGCTATTCAACTGGTGGCCCGGGGGTCAAATCAGGCCCATGGATGAGTTCAGTTCGGCCCAGCAATGGGTTCATTTTTAAATAAAATTAGATTTTAAACTATTAAAAAAAACTTATTTAATAACAATAACTGCTGGATGTCTGACCCCTGAGCTCATGGTTTTCAGGAACTCTGCCCCCCTGAGAAATTTAGTTGAATAGCCCTGCTCTATCTGTTGTTTCTTGTCCACTCCTGTGTGTATTTTGAAAAAGTCCTGGCTCCTAGCCAATTTGTTTTTATTCCTAGCATTTTTTTAATTATTATAAAATTCAATTTTGTATAAAGCCTATTATTCTCTCTCAGAGTGGAAGTCAAGTCTGTGTGTTCCACTCTATGTGGAAGTCAGCTCTGTTTGTCCTCCATATATATTTTAAAACCAGTATGATGGCCGCACAGAGGACTGAGTGCTACAATAACAGCAAAATAAGAGGGGGAAAACTGGACATGGAGGCCTCCTCCCCCATTTAACGATGGAAGGATTGTCTTCCCCCACCACAGAAGCAGGGGTGAAAAGTTGTCCCAAATCAGCCTCTAATCAGCTAAAAAGTACTAGTGGAAAAGGGTTCTTTCCGTGGTGAGTTTAGTAGAGCTGGGGCTGTGTAGAGGCAGTGCAAATAGGGCAAAAGTGACGTAGACATTCTTCAGGGGAGGGGAGACATCAAGAGCAGTGATCGTGTCAAGGACACTCCAGAGATACTGTAGGAGCTCTGATAAGAATGGTGCAATCAGTCAGTTCCCTCTGGTGAGATCCATAAACACTCTCTAGGGTGCAGAGGTCGACCTAAGACAGCGTCAGAGAGAATCTGAGAGTCCTGAAATGACGGCACAATGTTTATTCAGCCAGGTCCCTCTGATAGGCCTGCAGACTTCCTCGGTGGGAGGGGGGCAGCACATCGACTTACAGGACCTCCAGGTGAATTGAGATAAGGTAGCAAGTCAAGGCCAGCTGGGGAGCCGAATTCAGATAAGCAACAATTATTTGGGGAACAGGCAGAACTTTACTGATTCATTTCTGCCTTGAGTCTTTGCTGGTCCTCTCGAATCCCAAACATTCAAATTAAGGGGACAGACGCAGGCAGTCTGACCAGGGCCTTGAATATGCGTCTGTGGTGCTTGTCTTCTCGTTGAGAAAAGTTGGCTCGCCTGAAGCTTGTCTTCTCATCGAGGAATGTTTATCAGTTGCGTTGAGAGACCAGCTGACCAGATCCATAGCAAAAATTATGGTTTGGAAGATATGTAGAGAGGCTCTGAAGCAGTTTCACAGGCAGGACAGAGCAAAAGCAAAGCAGAGAAGGGAGAGGCAGGGAAAAGCGTCCACCCTCGACAAGAGCAAGTGGTGAAGATGGATACACAGACATACACACGCAGGTAAAAACATGCCCCACCTTGGCAATTCAGTGGCAAGTAATACAGAACAGTTAAATTTAAGTCAGCTTTACTTAGCCCATTCTTATTTAGTCCCTCATACTCTCCATATATCACTTTCATTTATTTTATTTTTCTATAAAGCTTCCTCATTGAAAATTAATTGAAACTGTTGATTAGGAAAAGTTCAATCCCTAAGCACTAGTTGTTTTTAAAATGTCATGTTTTGTCTGAGTTTATTGGTCACAAGACAGTGTTTTATATGCAGAGTCAGCTATTTGAAGTGAAAAGAGTAAAGGAGAGACACCGTAGGGCTTTGGACATTAAAAATACACAAAGGTTTACTGTTCTTACTCTCATTGCAGATAGTTCCAGTCCAGCCTGGCAAACATTCACATCGGTCCCTGCTTTCACTGCAGGCTCCGTTCACACAGTCCTCACAGGTCAGACTGCAGTCATCCCCAAAGGAGCCACTGAAACACACTGAAAATGAAATGATAAACTCAGAGTAACTCTTCTTGTGTGAAGGTTTACTGAAAGAGTAATATACTGTATGGTATAGACGTTGACCAGGCGCTTACATCATTGCAGTCGTTAACACTTTTCGCGGTCCATACCTATGTGGTTTTCCAGTCTCAACTCTTCTCTGTTCTCCTCATGGGTTTCTAAATCTTCTTCATGATGAGCATCGTCTTCGTCATAATCAATGCTGGAACGGGAGTGCAGAGCTGCCGTGTACTGCAGGAGCTGAGGAGCATTTCGAAACAGCAGGTCTGGTAGTCTGTCAACCTGCAGCTGCTCCTCTTCCTCTTGCTCATCCTCCTCCTCTTCTTCATCTTTGTCATACAGAGCTAAACACAGAGTATAAAGTAGGGTTTGTGATAAACATTTCTCCTACCTACTAGCTATTAAATGTGACAAATCATTGTTTCCTGTGCAGCATTTACTTTGACCAACTTGTTACTCACAGGTGCACGAGTGCCGGTCCTGTGCCAGGCGGAAACCCTGTCGACAAAAACACTGATATGTTCCCAGCATGTTGACACAGTAGTGTTCACAGCCTGAACTTTCTGCCAAACACTCGTCAATGTCTAAAGAAAATAAAAAAAGTCACATATTTGTCAAGGATACAGGTCAGCACAGGTTCTGCTGCAGGACACATTTGTGTATAATAAAATATTTCTATTTCCCTCAGTAACTGCATTTAATTTGTCTATGACAGTTACACTAAACTGGAAAAAAAAGCCAAATGTTCTGCTTTTTATTTTATAAATACAAGCGGCATTTAAAAGTCTAAATTCTGGGCATGAGTTAAATGAGTTAGCAACTGTGAATTGGGATTTAAAGTACAACACAACTATTCCACAATATAGAAAGGACAGAAAAACACCAGACTAGATAATCTGCTAACAATCCGGCGCACTTACCGTCACAGCCGCAGCCATCTGGGTTGAGTCTGTGGCCAGATCTGCAGCTGCATTCGTAGCCACCTGGGTAATTTCTACAAAAGTGGCTGCAGCAGGACTCCTCTGTGAAACATTCATCACTGTCTGAGGAAAGAACAGAGTGCTTAAAGACAGAAACAACGGGGTGGGCAAACTGAAGATGTCGGGGGGATGAGATGTCAGACAAAAAATGGGTCATAGACAAAAGTTCCTACCTACACAGGTCTTCCAGTCTTGGGCCAGCTGGTAGCCGTGGTTACAGGAACAGAGTGGACCATTGGTGGTGTGCTCGCAGTGATGAGAGCATCCTCCATTGTTCTGCTCACAACTGTTTACAATCTCCATTTCAATGCCTGCAGGGGAAAGACTTTTGTTTTTTACTGGTGGGACTCAAGTATCTACTGGCAGGTCACTTGAGTAGGTCCATGATAATAATGGGAGAGAAAAAGAATGCACTGAGTATCGCTAATGTCTAAATATAACACCAGTACATACGAGCAATGGTTCTAAAACTGGCCTGTTATCAGAACCCACCATCACCCTTAAATGAAAAGCTGTGACAAAAAGATTAAACATCTCAAATTTATTAAATGAAAAAGATGGTGCGATTTGAATCTGTGATTACCTGCATAGGACTTCTTCTCTTGGACCAGTTGGTAGCCATGGTTACAAGAACAGAGGAGACCTTTGATGTGGTATTACTCTTTTTCTCCAACCTGGTCGCTCCATACTCAACATACCTTTAGCATTATAACCAATGTCGGCCTTTGAACATGTCCAAACCTCTAACTGTTTCAGAACTTCTCAGCCTGTCTCATTTCTAATCCTGCCCATGTTGGTCCCTCCCAATGAACAACTTAACATCTTCATACTCTTCCAGCTCTGCCACATGTCTCTTTGTTAGATCCACGGTCTCCAAAACATACAAATAAAGTCTCATACCATCCTGTAAACCTCTCTTTCACTCTTGCAGCTCTCCTTTTGTCACAAATCATATATGTTACTCACCTCCATCCACTCCACCCCACCCGCACCATCTTCTTTATCTTTTTGTGCACTGCTCATAACGTTGGGCAGATGACCCAGGTACTTAAACTTGTGCCCTCCTTATAGCTTCACTGTTACACCTGACTGCCTCTCATGCATCAGTATTCAGTCTTGCTTCTACTGACTTGTGGCTATGACACCTCGTACTCTTCTCCAGAGCATCTATCCACCTCTCCAGGCTCTCTTTCACCTGCTCCCTGCTCTCACAACGGATCCCAAACAGGAAGGAGCTCAGAGCTGATCCCTAAATGTCTAATTGTGAGTATTTAATTAGTTAAATTATGAACTAAATAATTAATTTTACTTACTGACTGATTCACTCACTCAGGCACTCACTCTGAAAGTGCCTAATTTTATGTTTGGCTGATCTGGTTTCCTCAGTTATAGCAAACTCCAGAAAGATTTAGGAGGCGGAAGACAAAATATATATTAGGAATGAGATGTTTCTTTTTTGTACTGGAACAAAACAAGAAGTTTCTCAGCATAAATTACGTCTTCAGTTTGGTTGAAGTGAACAAAAAAAGTTTAAATTGTAAACTGTAAATGGTGTCATGAAATGTTCAAACTTGCTGAATAGGTTCTCACGCTGTTAGCTTCATTTTTATTCATGAGCTCAGTGTGCTTTAGGATAAAAAGCTAAACAGCAGAAGATTAAATATATAAAGGACAAAATAAAGTTCTACAGTTCTTACGGTAGCACTGCTTGCCATCAGCACTGAGTTCAAACCCTGGGTGGCACACACAGCTGAAGGAACCCAACATGTTGACACAACCATGGGAACACTTGGCATGACCAGAGCTGCACTCATCAACATCTGTAAGAGACAGAAGGTGGTAACAGATGCAGATGTGGAAAATAGAAGAAGAAGAAAAAACAAAGTACGTAATGTAATGAGCAGAAGAGAGCTTTGAGACTGCAGCAGATTACTAAAACATCAGCCTTCAACTAAATGTGAACTTTGTGTCAATCTTCAATCTCATCCAGAAGATTTGATGACTGTTTGTTTTATAAAGTTTTTGGCCTGTTTATGTACATGTATAGATTATTAGGGGTGTGTATGTGTGTGTATGTGTTTATGTTACTTTGTGAGGACCAACTGCTCTTTGTGAGGACCAAAGCCTGGTCCTCATAAGGTTTAAGTGTCGTTGGTGCATTAGGAGTTAAGCCCCCAGTATACCACCGCATACGTTCATATGCAGAGGTACGCTGTACGTATGCAGAGGTACAAGCGTACCCCCACAGGGCATGTATGCGCAAAGCTCAA
This sequence comes from Hypsolebias longignatus, assembly GCA_031762435.1. Taxonomy (NCBI): domain Eukaryota; kingdom Metazoa; phylum Chordata; class Actinopteri; order Cyprinodontiformes; family Rivulidae; genus Hypsolebias; species Hypsolebias longignatus. The sequence goes on along the minus strand of JARVGV010001299.1, from coordinate 9,460,838 downwards.
TTTTTATGACCGCGTATGCAAACGTGGTGTCGCACAATAAACTGCCTGGCGCCGGACTGTTTTGTATGCGACACCAATGTATTAAATTATTCTTCTTCATCCCTGATCTGGCCTTTTCTTTTGTTTTTTGCCAAAAGGCAGTGATCGCTTCCTCCTCCGTTGACGCCATGACTGAAATGATGAGAAATGATCGAATTTGTCACGAACAAATTAAACTCAGGTCCAGCGTGGCTGCGGGAGGTTCTGGAGATTTCCTGGTGTGCTTGTCTTATGAGTGGGCTGCAGGACCAGCACTCCCTGTTTTGTTTTTTTAGAACATTTTATTAACAACATAGAAACACAGAACACCGCTGCAGCTGGAGCTTCCAGCTCTCACCTTTTTTTCCCTCCCGACCTGTCAATCAATTCAGTAGGTGTGTCAGCAAATGACCAATCAGCGACCTCAATTTGTCCTGTAGGTAAACGCTCCTTGTCTGTGGAGCTGTGCTGCAGCTGCTCAGGGTGGATACTCAAGTATGATGTCTGAACCCTCTGCATACATTACACACGTGCATAAGCATGAACGGATGTATGCAGGAGTATGCTGGGGGCTTTAGGTTTAGGGTTAGTTAGAGTTAAGGTTTGTTAGAGTTAGGGTTGGTTAAGTTTACGGTTAGTTGGGTTTAGGGTTAGGTATGTACTAGTAATGGTTAGGTTTAGGGTTAGTTAGAGTTAGGTTTAGGGTTGGTTAGAGTTAGGTTTAGGGTTAGTTAGGTTTAGGGTTAGGTATGTACTAGTAATGTTAGGTTTAAGGTTAGTTAGAGTTAGGTTTAGGGTTAGTTAGAGTTAGGTTTAGGGTTAGTTAGAGTTAGTTAGAGATAGTTAGAGTTAGGGTTAGTTAGAGTTAGGCTTAGGGTTAGTTAGAGTTAGGCTTAGGGTTAGTTAGAGTCAGGGTTAATTAGGTTTAAGGTTAGTTAGAGTTAGCGTTAGGGTTAGTTAGTTTTAGGCTAAGGGTCAGGGTATATAAATAAATGAAAAATGAATGGAAGTCACTGTAAAGTCTACATAAAGACAGCAAGACAAACCTGTGTGTCTGTGTGAGAGGGTGTGACACAAAAATATATACACCTTCACAGTTCTTGCCATCTCCAGCCAACAAAAAACCAGATCGACAACTGCAGTGGACTTGGCCATCGGCTGAACGGCACAGCTGAGCACAACCACCATTCCTGTCCCCACAGACATCCTTCACTAGTACACACACACACACACACACACACACACACACACACACACACACACACACACACACACGCGCGCACACACACACACACA
>JARVGV010001299.1:9380037-9392762 GCA_031762435.1 Hypsolebias longignatus | reverse complement strand
TGAAAAAACATCACAGAAACTGTAGCTGATCTGAATGAGGCTCATGGACAAATCTCACTGCTTAGACCTCAAATGCATATGTAATCTGTTTTTAATTGTGCTTGCTGGTAGAGTTTTTTTGATGTCTCAGATCGTGTCCTGATAGACAAGATGTGAAAGATCTTTTTTTTGTAATACCACTATCTACCCTCATGGTTCTTTCCCTTATCTAAGATTATCATTCTGATAAGGAGTGAAATGGCCGCGCTGAATAGCTGCAGCTTCACACACTTAGTCCATCTTTGGTGTAATGTCAATAAAGATTCTCTGACTCTCTGACATCAGACCAGGAAGCCTTTTTTGACATTGTTAAAATTTCAAATTATCGGTATGTCTTCATATCTATGATTTATAGCTTCATCCTCATGTCATTTAAACACTTTGACTTAACAATTTAAAGACAAATGAAGGCTGCTCATGTCCTTAAAGACTTGGTGTCCTACAAAAATGATCAAACAAGTATGAATATTTTAATTTTTTTCTTATATTCCAGGTATGTAAACAGATCTGGCTTGGTCTTTATGATGACAGAACATCATCAGTACCAGACTTCAGAGAGCCACAAAAGGTCAAAGAGTTCCTTCAAGATAAATATGAGAAGAAGCGATGGTAAGTTTGTTTTGCACGCTTCCGTTGCCTAGAACTAGTCTCTTCAGAGCAATGTGCAGACATGTTGCTTTCCTTTCCGTTTTTCCTCTCTCTGGCTTGGAATGTCTCAAAGGCAGCTCGCGGCACTTAGCCCCCAGCAAGCCACCAAATTATCCTCTTTCAATGTAGGTCGTTGTGTTTAAGCTGCTTTATATGCACAATACAATGACTATATACAGTATACTGTACATATGTTTTCTTTAGTTAATATGCATTTGCTATGGAAGTTTTAGTACTATGACTTGGTTGTAACTAACAGGAACTGCTGTTACAAACACAAGGAAGTGAGTGCATTTTTTAAATTAGATTAAAACACTAAAGACTGATAATTACACATAAGTTTGTTTTTTTGGCTGGTAGACACTAAAATTGAAAAGCATCTTTAAGACAAGTTGTTTTTTGAGAAGATTACCGGTACATATTAATCTCGTTAATTCACCTTATTATGAAGGTGTTATTTTTAGCCTTTTTTCTAATTTAGTGTCTGAAGGCTGCCCAGAAGGAAAGCAGTGGAGAAAGTGTTGCATGCCTTAGCATGTCTCTTTTGCTACAGACAAGCGTCATAATTCACTCAAACCTTAGTCCCTACTGTGCACTAATGTTTATTATTACCGTAGTAATGCTTCTTTCTTGGAAATTTTATTTTTTTCTTAATGACTGCAAAATAATCAATCTGCTGCCCTTTTAATAAACATGCTTTGTTGTATCAGTATTGCATTTGTGTTTTTAAAACCTAATAATTTCATGCTGTTATGCCCTTACCTTTTTTCCCCATTTCTTTATAGCATATTTTAGCTAGTTAAAGAACTAGACTTTGGGTTTTAATATGTTTGATGGTGTACGTTTTCACTTCATGAGAAGCCCTTTTGATTAAGTTATTTTGTTATTTAACACGACTCATTTTCCAGGTATGTACCTCCTGAACAAGCCAAGGTAATGGCATCAGTCCATGCATCCATCTCTGGCTCCTCAAACAGCAGCACTAACAGCACCCCAGAGGTTAGACCACTCAAAACCCTTCTGGGGGACTCCGCACCGACACTACACCTCAGCAAGAGTACCCCACCAAATCAGGTGAATACTTTTTAAACACACATCTGGAATTTTGAATTCGTGACAGACTTGATATTTTTTAAGCAAGAAAGTAACTCAAACTAGAGAAGTTGCATTTCCTGCAAACATGTAGTGTGAATGCTTATTGCTGAATAACTTGCTGAAAAATGGCTGAAATTAGCTTAAAAAAACATGCTGAAATGAAATGAAGAACAAGCCTAAATTAGCAGAAGAAAGCAGAAAGAACACATCTTAGCTGAATTAGGTTTAAATAAGCAGAAATGACCACAAAAAATAAAAAAATGCTAAAAAAAAAAAAAAAAAGAAGCTGAAATTAGTTTAAAAATAGCTAAAGTAAAGTAGCTGAAAAAGCAGAAAGAAACTTAAGCAGAGAAAAAAGCTAAAAGGAGCATAGCAATCTGAAATTAGCAGAAAGTAGTTAATTAGGCTGAAAGTTGTAGAAATTATAACAAAAAACTTGAATTTATCTGAAAACAGCTGAAATTAGCTGAAAATGTAGCTGAAAATGTTGAACAAGCTTAAATTAGCAGAAGAACACAGAAAGAATGTTTGCCCACTTAGGCTGAAAGAAATAGAAATGAGCACAAAAATGTGGAAATTATCTGAAAAAAAGATGAAATTAGCAAAAACTGCTGAAAAGTAGATAAAAAGGCAAAAAGAAGCTTAAATTGCTAGAAGGAAGTGGAGAGAGCACATTTCTGCTGAATTAGGCTGAAAAAAGTTGAAATGAGCACAAAAAAAATGTGGAATTAGCTGAAAAAGCAAAAGTAGCTTACCGGTAATGTGTATTGTATTAGAAGTAGAAAATTAGAAAGAGTTATTCATTTTGTTCTGTTACTTGAAGATAATTATTGTTTGAACTTATTGTTTGAAAAAAGGGGCAGATATAATAAGATTTTTTTTTTTCTTCCTTCTGCTAATTTTCATTTTATATTTTGTACTGTATTCGTATCATATATGGGATTGTTTTGTATTGTATTTTAAAATGAATAAATTTGTAAATAAAATAAAATAATAATAAAATAAACCTGAAAGGAGCACAAAACAGCTGAAATTAGCTGAAAAAACATTTAAATTTGGAAGCTGAAAGAAGTTGAACCGGAACAAAATGGCTGTAAAAGAGATCACAATACAGGTAGTGTGCATAACCATTCACACAGTAAAAACAACTTTCAACATGTAAAAATGGGTTTTTGGTCAGTTTCAAAACAGTCAAAAACATTATAACATATTGCACTAAACAGACATGCTCTCAGATGTTGGTTTGACTTCTCACCCAAAGACTTCTAGATTTGATGGACATATAAATAACTAAGTCAACATAGCATCATACTGGTTTGGAGCATCTAAACTTAGGACGGCCGGCATAAATATCATCATCAGCTGATATGTGGCAGGCTACATTATCTTGAGTTTCTGATGGTAGATACTGGCACTTTATGAAGATTCAACCATGAGCAGCTACATGGATTCTCAGTAAATATTTATTATTGTTGCTAGTTTTGCCTAAATATGTTTATGGGGGTTGCGGACAGTGGGAAGTGGAGGGAGCTTCTGGGTCCTCCTTCTTAAATATCTGAATAAAGTAAATGCTACTTCCTGCATTTTGGTGTAGCCTATTTTAACGGGTTGTTAAACATCTACATTTACCTACATTTGTAAAAACACTTGATTCAACAACTATTTAAAGCGTAACAAGTTGTGTGTGAATAGAGCAGCTCCCATTCTGTCAAATGTCCTTTAAGTCCTATATACAAATAAACTACTACTTACGACTTGTACTATTCCTACTTTGCAGTTTTTCACTTGTCGTGGGGCTTCAGGTTACGGATCCCCCACGATAAATGAGGGACTACTCTCTCTGAGAAGTCCTGAAGTGATAAAAGCTGCAGATTTTCTAAATGAATCTTCCAAGTTGTAAAACGTTTTCTTTTTTAATTCATTTAAATTTACAGTTTATTTCACATATAATTTGTTGAATAACATAATTACACATAAACATTAGTTTATAAATATTTACGTGGGACAGTGTAAATGTTTATAAGTCTTATGTCTAATGGTCTGCTGTCCTCTCTGTTAGTGTCTGAATGGAGGTTGATTTGGGACTCGATTTTTAGATACACATGTCGGGGAACACCTCAGAATGACATCGTCTCAGCTCAAACAAACAAAAGAGTTCACCTCACTTTAAACAAATATTATTCATATCGATGGTAACCAACACAACTTGTTCATGCTTTTCTCTTCTCTCCACCAGTCTCCAGTTGTGAGCCGTGGACAAACCCATCCACAGCAATTCCACGACAAGAAGTTCGACCTCCTCAGTGACTTGGGTGGAGACATCTTTGCCGCCTCACCTTCCAATGTGAACGCAGCTGCCGGCTCCACTTTTGCTAACTTTGCACATTTCAACAGCCACACAAGTAAGAGAGCAGCAAACACCTGAACTAAATACATAATAAATACTGAACAGTGCCTTGCTTAAACAAGTCAACAAATAACTATTAGAATCTAAACTGAGTAAATGTGGAATTTATGTGAGTTCAAATTTTCCACATGTGAATGCTTTACTGGCAAATTCTGGCAGATGTGGCACGATTACACATGGTGAAACCCATCCTTCACTTCAGGTTACAAACATTTAAATCACATAAAGAATAACATATTCAAAATTTATTCTTATTAGGGTTATTTTCTGTTCTCATTTCCAGTCTTATTGCAGTTTTAAGGAAATCAGTGGTTGTAGGAAACTGAATGGTTTCTATTGTGACAGTCACATAAACTCCCTGCAACTTTCCTGTTCATGTGTTTTTACTTGAATCCCATTATATTTTATGTGAAGTGTAGTAAACATACATGCAAGATGCCTAAATGAGGCATTTTGCTATATCGCTTTGGATAATGTCATCATCACCAACTTGCCATTGAATTTAACTATTAGTTAATTATTATCATGTTCATCCGCGTGCATGTTTTTTTTTGGTTTGTTTTGCATATGTGTTTGTCCTGAAAGTCAGCAGTTAAACACAGCTGCAGATAACTCTGTAAACCAGAGGGAATGTTGCAACTCATTTTTATTGTCAAGTCCTTTAATGTGAGTCAAATGAACAGGATGAACTAAATCAAATGGAAAAAAAAATGGACAAAAGATTCAAAGTGACCCTCCAAATGACAACTTTTACTCAAATCATTTCTCTTTGGTTACATTTGAACCACTGCTGGAGGGTTCTTACAAGAGGGAGTTTTTCCTTTCCACTGTCGCCTTCATACTTGCTCAAGCTGTGTTCTGCAATGGAGTTAAATTCAAAGCAGTCTGCTCCTCGGCTAAATAATTTTAACTTACTTTTTATGTATATTAATGTTTCTGTTCAGTGCCCTGAGATGACTTCTGTTGTGACTGGGTGCTATAGAAATAAACTGAATTGAATATATCACGTGTACAAAGGCAAAAGTTAGATAATGGCTGACCAGTAGATGTAAATGAGTGTAAGACCAGTTGCTTCTCTGTCAGAAACCATCTCTATAGCTATGTTCCTTAGTGCATTTTGTGGTTTTAGAAGCTAATGTTAGCAAAATGATTGTTCCATTGTTGCTATTTTCAACATTTAAAAAAACTGTAAATGACTGACAGACATTGTTCTTTAGAAAACTGAAGAACCAAAAAAAAAATCCCTCTGAACACCCTAATTATATCCTGCTCACTCACGGTTTTGTATAACACTGAATTTCACCAACTCTTAAAATTGGTAAGACTGCCAGCATAACCAGTAGTAAAATTTCAAAGAAGTTATCCCAGTGTTTCTAGGCGTTGACTGTCTTTACTTAACGAAGGCCTCTTGTAAATCATGGCAAATTACTGGACCAAAAAACTTTGCTAAATGTGAGTTATCTCACAGATCCATGTTTGCAGAACCCATCTGTACACAATAAATTAGCCTAAGATGCAGACATATCTCCATGGTTACTAACTTCTGTAACGTAAAGCTATTGGTGTATTTGAGGGAAATGAGAGAACATCATCCTCCACAGGAAGCAAAGGGCAATTAAGCAACTGAGAGGCCTCTGCTCATTTCCACAAAGAAAACTTGAGTACAGATGTTCACGTCCAAGATTATAAATGCATATTTAGTATTAGTAGCCCTGTTGTGATAAACAATAAATCAATTAATCGCATGATAAATTAAAATTATCAATCTCATTTTCATTTATTGACTTTATTGTTTCTTCGTCTCTCGCTCCTTCTACTGAAGACACTGGATGACAAAAGGCTCAACTCCGGTGCTCTTCACTGACCTCTCCCTTTCTCTCTTTTCTTTAAAATCTGTTTCAACTGTCCCAAATCATGTTTTTGGATCGTTCGAAGCAGCTAAACTGAGAAGCTAAGCTACGAGCTAAGCTAGCAGGCCGACCTAGGAAAAAACCCTAAGTCTTGTCGAAGCTCCAAAATTCACCTTTGTAACATGTGCCTTTGTGTAAAAAGTTGTTTTTCTCTGCAAAAAGAAGCTGAGAACTTGTTTACTGATTTTTTTTTTTTAATTAAAAACTTTGTGTGAAAAATGTCATGCTAAAGAGCTCAAATCACATCAAGCGCCCGCCATTTTGCGAACCGAATAAAGGAAGGAAAGACAGCCTATGTCATTTCAAGGGACCTCCCCCCCATTTTTCTTAAAGAGACACGCTGCTCGCTCCCTCACTATCCATCTTTGGGTTCAACTTTCGGTTCAAACTCTTATACTGCCATCCAGTGGTCGAAAAAAGGTACTACGCACAAAACAGATTTAACCAACATTTCTTCTTAAATTGACCATAATTACTAATTATTGTCAAATTTCAAACAGTATTATCGCTTCTTGCAATAATTTCTGAGACAATTAATCGCTCAGCAAAATTTGTTATTGTGACAGGCCTAAGTAGTAGTAGATGCAGCTTTTATAGAACTTCTACATAATGGGTGAATGTTGCACTATCCAGTTTGTTCATGTTTCATAGCAACACTACTCATACGTCACAGTCCGTTGTATTTGTTTATAAAGTCGCCCATTTCATCTGGATGTCATGTGTAAAGTCATTCATGCACTCTTTCTCCTCACTGTTTTGTTGCTCATCTGTCTGTCTGAACCTCACCTCTTCACCACTCCCAGTGCCACAGAACACCAGTGCAGGGGCAGACTTTGCTAATTTTGATGCATTTGGGAATGGTTCTGAGTCGATGGGTGGTTTCCCCTCTTCACCCGAAGCTGCGTTTCAGCCCCCAAATACAGGTAGAGCAAATCTATTTAATGGATCGACAACACATTCAGACACTAACAGAAAGAAGTTGTATGTCAAGTAACACAATGTATTGATTGTTTGACATAATGCTATGTTTGTGTGAAACCATCATTTCTATAGAACCATGTAACACCCATCTTTTATGTTCCAAAGCATTTTATGTGCACAGCTCATCCATTTAGTCAGTTGTGAAAACGCTTCGTGCACATAGTGTTTGTTTTTGAGTGGTCCATTTTGAAACTACATTTAGAGAAAATTTACTCCTCTGCTTCAGATTAGTTTTTAAACACTTGACCTTGCCATGTGTGTGTTTTTAGATAATATATGTGGACCACAAGTCTTGAGAATCAATGAATGTGTGTGGCACAGCAAACTCACTCATAATGTCATTTATTGGGGGGGGATTTGTAATCCAGTCACTTAAAATCACCTTTAGATCTTCTTAAATACAAAGCCAAGTTTGGTTCACAAAGGTTTAACACAAACGTCTCCACAATGTCCTTTTTTGGTTGTTGTTGAGAACTTTGAAAGTACATTATGATCATTGTTACCATAAGTTAAAACACAGGTAAGTGATTTGACACATCGCGTGTGAGACAGCAGTTTTAATGACTCCCTCTCTACAATAGGACCTCTAACTATACAGTACTGTGTTTATGTTCTTATGGGAATACACAGAAGAGCTTAGGAATACTGGTAAATTTAAAACTGGTGAATTAAAGCGATTTCTGGGTTGTAGTTAGTGCACAGTAATGTTCAGTCATCTTTGTTTTTATTTTGAAAATTTTCTTCATTGAAATTTATCTTTGTCTTTTGGATAAAAAACAAAGTTTAAAAAAAAAAAAAAAAAAAAAAAAAAAGTTTTAAACCGTCCACAGGACCTGCCTTACGTTTGGGTACTCCAGTTTCGGCCCACAGAGCAAAAACATGAATGTTAGACTGATTGGTAACTTTAAATTGTCTGTAGGTGTGAGTGAGAGAGTGAATGGTTGTTTGTCTCGTTTGTCTCCATGTGGTCCTGTGATGGACTGAGACCTGTCCAAGGTGTCCCCCGCATCTCGCACATTGACTGCTGGACATGGGCACCAGTGACCCCCGCAACCTGAAAAGGAAGAAGTGGGTAAAAGATGATGGATGGATGGATGGATGGTTGGTTAAATATGCTACATTGCCCTCTGCTGGAGGTGTGAATAAACTGGGTGTGGCATGCATTTTATTTTATTATTAATTTTTTTTTATAAACAAACTACTTTTCTCTGTTATAGATATAATTTAAAAAATGGTCACAAACACTGACCTGCTGCTTTCAACTTTCCAATCTGTTTGGTGCAGATTTCATAATTTGCTTCAATAATCCATGTGCTTTGCTTGAACAGCTTGTTTTCTCCACTGATTTAGTTGAGCTGTTGTTTCTTTTTCTTTCTTCCACCTCTTGTGTTGCTCATTGCACCACTTTTTTTTTCTCCTTCCTTTGATTTGTGTCTGCCAGCGTTCACTGTGCTCTCATCCAGCCGCAGTATGGGTGAGTTTCCCACTGCTCTGCCTCTTCAGAGTGCACACAGTAAGTCTCTCACTGGGATTGCCCTCATTACAGCTCCACCATCACTCATGTGTTAGTCTTTCTCATCTTCCTTTTTCTGGATGTAGCTGCTGTCTCACTCAGTACCTTTCTTTTAGGCTACTTTTTTATGTGAGGAGCAATTTTAGTGCCACAATGACAAAAAAAAGTATAAAAATGCGGCAATGGAAATTAAAATAAAAGAATCAAGGGAGTAGAAACGCTTCCTTTTGAGGAAGGAGTGTGCTCTGACGGTTTCAGTAAAATGTGTTTAAAAATATTAGAAGTTTTCTCTAGTCAAGAATGAGATACTGTACAGTATATGATATTTTACATAAAATGTTACAATATTTATTGTATGCATATAGTTAAAATGATATTCTATAATTGCTATAGCCATGTACCTTCAATGCATATTGAATACCAAAAGTACCCATGTCATTTTTAAATACTTTATTTTAAAAAGCTGGACTTTCTGTATTTTGCTGCAGACTGCTTATCGTAGGAACAAGTTAAATCAAATCTTTCGAAGAACATTCATTCAACCTTTATTTATACAGGTTAATCCCACTGAGCCTCAGGGACTCATTTACAAGAGAGACCTGATTTACAAATCAGTGCCAAGAAGAAATACGCAACGTAAAATTAATATAGCACTTACATTTGCCAAGCGCAAAAGACATCATCATATTTAACATCTTACGCATCATATTTGAGGCTTTCTTAAAGTTTTTCTAGTTTTTCTTTTGACATTTTGCTGCCTTGACAATTAGTTTCTTGTCTGACAGTACCAGAGAAGTTTTACCCATTTGAGTTACGTAATTTTGACAAATGAATCATTCAAGAAAGAAAGAAGAAAAAAAAAAAAATACAGGCTCTTAACTCCACAAATAAAACTGCACTGTACCACATAACAACTTAATCTAGTGTCAGGGTTTTTTGTTTGTTTGTTTGTTTCTTTTCACACTTTGTTGTCATTGTTTTAATGGAAGACAAATAAAAATTTGAGTCTTTTACATTGTTATCCCAAACATGCCATTCAAATTTTTATAAACTTGCAAATAAGTGTGTTGAAGCCTCAGCATGAACAAGTCAAGATAAAAACATCAGTTGAACTATTTTGTGAAAAGGAGTGTTGCCTATGTAGTTTTTTTTTTTTTTTCTGCATTCACTGCCAAGTGTCATTCAGGTTGGAGTGAAGGTTTACCATACCTTACTGTCAAAAATCATTTATTGGAGTACAGTAGTCTCTTGTTTATCTCGGGGGGTTCCGTACCCTGAAGACCCACGATAAATCAAAAACCATGAAGTAGGAATAGTAGTTTAAGTACAGTGTTTTAAACCCTTCCCACACTCTTGCAATATTCTAAACAATGTTTCTAAACTCTAAACGCTCTAAAAGAGCACAGAAAGTCATGATTTCCGCTCCCTGCCTCCTCTATTCTTTGCCGCCTGCAAGCGCTCTTGGCCACGCCCACTTCTCCGCTGTGCATGCTGAACAGTTGATCAGCTGCAGCAGGAAGTTTATCTTGCAGCAGTATGGGCTGCACAAAGGTGCAATTTATTTTAAATAAAAATTCCATGCCAATCGTGCGGCTCATCCATCAATCCGCTCATCAAATTGTGTGTCATGTCCAGTCTTATTTTGAAAAACTGCGATAAAGCGAGTCCACGATAAATGAACCGCGAAGTAGCAAGGGACTACTGTGTAAGACAAGAGCTTGTCATCTTACATTCAAGCAATAACTCATGTCACACTGAGGCCCACAAGAGAAGAAGCTTCAGTTTATCAGTCAGTGAGTGCTAACTTCATGCATTCTTGAGCTAAAAAAGTCCGGTTCATGTGGAGTTACAGTGGACATCCACTGCTAGTTAGACTTTGGATTACGCTGGTATCATTCAAAACATTGGAAACAGGCATCTAGAAAAGCTAGAAAGAAAATGGTGCTCCACTAACATGGAAGAAGTTTATTTAATTTGGAGAGACAGTCTGCTAACATAAGGAAGCTCTTTGTAAATCTAGAACTTTGTTATTCATCTTTAATAGATGAGAATAAAAATAACCCTAGGTTTCTGCTTAGTATTATAACTAGAGTAATGAAAAATCATATCTCTGTTGAGCCATGTATCCCTACAACTATAAGCAGTGATGACTTCATGAAATTCTTTATAAATAAAATTATTGCAGTTAGAAAAGAAAAGCCACACCTTCCTACTGCCACCCCTGATTCCCTGTCAGACGAGGCACCTTTAGAAATATTACTAGAACCTGATTTATGTTTGGACTGTTTTAGTCCTTTCCACTGTTGCCTTTGTGCTTGATCAGGATGGGAGACTGCGACAAAGTGATGGTTCGACGAGTCTGTTGGCTTCCTTCCCTTCCTTAGAAAGAGAACTTTACTAATTGGCTTTTGTATGTATGTGAATGTTTTTGTACAGTGCCCTCAGACAACTTCTGCTGTGATTTGGCACTATATGAATAAACTGAATTGAATTAAAATGACTTCACTAGAGTCACCAGTGACTTGACCCCGACTATTCCAAGCTGCTTCAAGTTTTTTTATACCACTGTCTTGAATTTTGTCTCTAAACCAGCCATCAAGGTCCCCTTATGACTTTTTAATCTCTCTCTTTCATACAGGTAGCGCCTCAGACGGACTGGCAAATGTCAGTTTTGCAAATTTTGACAACTTCCCCAAATCGTGTAGTGCTGACTTTGGATCCTTCAGGTCCCCCTCCCAGAGTAACTCCACTGGAGCTGACTATAACGCTGTACACAGTACTAGCGTTCCTGCTGATAGATACGCAGCCCTGGCTGACCTGGATAACATGTTTAGCTCTGCCAGTACAGAGCAAGGTAAACTTCTCAGGCCCAGCCTATTTCTGTAGAGCTCATCTGTAGGACAACGGGATCATTTCAGAAAGAGGATGAAATTAAAGTGAGAACTTTATTCTGTTGGGCTCATAAATGTAAGTCTTTATGAGCTTTTTTTTTTTTTTTTACTGCCAGGGCAGAGTTAAATATACACAAATCATGACCAACCTTTAGTTTTATTCTGATCACTTTATTTTGAATTCAATCAATGATCCATTCCATATTTAGACACCTGTACTCCCCCACATATTCAGTGCACTGGCCTTAGTAACACCTGACCAGCCTGGAGAAAGACAACAAGCTGCTGAGCTTCACTCACTTTAAACAGTCTTGTACATGATGGTTTGTGTTTTTATGACATGTCAGAGATCTGGCACTCAAGCGTCTGTAAGTTTTTCTGGACCTTTCTTTTAGTTTTATTTTCTGTAACTGTTTTCTGCAAGAAAATGCAATTCTTTGAATAACATTTATTCCTCATTGTGTTTATCTATATACAGTATATGGCTGCTCATGGGACTTTTAGTTTTGGGAAGTCAACAAGCTTGTTTTGATTTTAGTTGAGCTGAGATGGACTGAGCCAACCTCTGTTTATGATGCACCTTTGTTTCAGGAGGAGCTGTTCCTGCTGGGGTGAGCTCTGCAGCAGCAGGAGTTGTTTCTGGTTTGGTTCAGAAGCAGCCAGCTGGTACAGGAGGGGGAGACCGCTATGCTGCTTTAGCAGAGCTTGATACTGTCTTCAGCTCTGCTGCTCCTGCCACCAGTGTTTACAACTCCTCCACCACCTCAAAGGGGTTAGATACCTCCTTAACTTAACATACATACACATACAAATGCACAATACCATTGTTTAGTTTTACAAAATGTTTAATTCATGGTCTCTAATAATCATTATAAGCATATTAGTTATTATACTGTGGTAACAATATTTGATGACTGTACATATTTGTATTACTGAGGGAAGCATGATGATGTGATTATAGCAGGGGTTCTTTAACTCTTTGGGTTCAGGGACCCCCTCATAACCCTCATGTTTATTAAATTATTTTTCTTAAATTTGTCTTTTTAAGAAAATGGAAATATTTATGTAACATAAATACTTCAGACCTGTTCTTTAATAGTGTTAAAACAATTTTTGTAAACATGGGGTTTTTTTCATTCAAGACACGTAATTAACAAAATATTTAATTTCTACTTCCAAAAACAACAGTTTTGAGAAAATTAACAGAATCAAAAACCACTTTAAAACTTTACCTATTCACA